>JAODXP020001100.1:12500-15000 GCA_027497455.2 Sardinella longiceps | reverse complement strand
AAATGTCTACAGTCAAACAATTTATGGAAAGGATGAACTATTATGACAATAAGTATGCAGTCACATCCTTTGAATGGAGTGTAACAATGACATTGCAGTCAAAACCTTTGAATAAGTATGTGAAGATGTGAACAAGGGCGTCAGTTTGGTTTCTGAAGTGCTGGGGACAAAAACACTGATATACAGCATGGTTCCAAAGTGCTGGGGATATACATTTCTTAATGTTTCTTTTATGCTTCTGTCTATACAAAATTGCAACATGTAAGCCTATCTTCTCGCAAAAAAAAACAAAAACAAAAAAAACCTATTAGGCCTATCTAGGTGATACGTGAGGAATTTATGTTCGGACAGCTTTGCGCACGCGAGTAGCGCTTGCAATCTGCTGCGCTCTCTCGGCAGATCTCAGACCTAGGCTATAACGTAAAATAAAGCTTGTAATGTGACGGAAAAATAATTAACATGATCCCAGTCCAGTGGAAAGCATATAGAAACAGAATGTTTGTTTGTTGACAGTAAAAACATGTTGCTTCGTTGGTCTGGGAACCGAAAGTGAAAGTGGATACATTTGGATAAATACGGTGTATGGGAGAAGGGCGATTAGGCCTTTTGCGTTTAGGCAAGAGTCGTTTAGGCCCCCCTGCCATCCTTTAGGCCAACAGGGAGCAGTAGTTTAGCCACAGGGAGCAGTCGTTTAGGTTAGGCTACAGCAGCTGAAATCTTTGCATCTCCACTTTTTATTAGCCAATTATTGTACATTCGTTATTATAAGACATAAATCAGCTCTACTGGTCTGTCTGAGTAGCCTACATATCGATGGTAAATTATTTAATAACCAACTTAAGTGTGGAAACTTTTTTTTTTAAATAAAATGGTGATTTATAAATTCATAAAATTGTGGAAATAATCATCCGCATTGCGTTAGATTCGCGCGGTTTGTGAGAATTAAAATACATTTATAACACCTTCCCTTAGGCCTACAATTGAACCATCCGGTCCATAACTTGTCCATATCTTGCGCACACGTGAGCGCAATGGAAGGTGAAGGGAACAAGAGGCTATGCTCTAGGCTTTGCGTCTGCATTAAATTCCCTTCGCAGATTTCCTTCCTTTGAGGTGATGTCATCTTTGTTCACGATTGAACCAGGCATATCACTTGAACTAGAACAGGCTAGACTTAACGGTTGACGGCGACTTTACTTGCTGTGAAATAATTCTTGGGACGTTTGTTGTTTCAAAAGTGTCGGTATACATTGCATTGCCTAATGTGCAAGGAAATCGCTAAAATGTTTACCGTTAATGCACTGAAATAGGCTTACTGAAAACTGATCGTGCTGCAAGTCTCTCACTCTTGTTCCCATCACCTGCCAAACCTTTCCAAAGAATAATAATAGGCAGAAAATGTACGGGACTAATTCAATAGAAAAATAGCTGCCCCGGCCAGTGATGCAGAATGACGCTGCGAAAGTTATGCTTTTAAAAGTCATTAAACATCTCGAAAACAAACTCAATGGTTCATATGAACTAACTGCTCTATTAGTCCCAATGTAAATGATTGTAACCACACAGTTTGATAGCAATTTAAGTCCCAAACAAAACGTTAATCTCTTGGTCAACAAACGTCGGGCTGAACGGTTAAAAGACGCTACTTCCCCAGCTGATGCGTCTTCAAACAAAAGCTTGCGGTAAGTTCCTATAACTTCACCAAAGTCACTAGTCTTCGATTCAGACTTTAGCCTACATGAACACGCAGAAGTAGTCTATCTCTGATCTTGTACAGTATGTAACTGAGACAGGCTACCACAAAGTAAATGTTAGAATTTGCGCATAAGGCCTAGGGGAAAATCTGACTTTACACCAAGTCTAGATGAGCACAGCTGTTGTTTAGACCTTGCCTTAAGTGAGATTGGCTTTATTTTTGAAAATTCTCTGGCAGTGGAGGAATTCTATATGAGCGCTGCTGATCCAACGTTATTAATTGCGCAAGCAGACAACTTTCCTTGTAGGCTATTCGCGTGGATATCGTAGCCCGGGCATTAGAGATTTTCTGTTAATGACATGTTATTTTAAATTGTCAATAGTGATGGGGACAAAATCTGTCATAACAAAAAGTCCCTAGGACATATCCCCGGCGTCCCCGGCTAAAATGACGCGCTTGGCACTCTGCATGTGACAGTCCACTGCTTTTATCCCCATTGTGCCCAACTTAAAAACCTTGCAGCAGACTGCACAGTAAGCCTCGTGGTCATCTTTAGGCACTGGTTTCAGCCACCAGGAGTAATTCGGGTTTTCGAGCCATTTGTTTCTAAATTTGCATTTGCCCATCCTTCGCCTTCTCTCTCAAACTCTGCTTCTGAAGAACTCTCCTGCTGGTAGCCTACCTTAATGTCGAGCATGCGCATGCGCGGTCGAATCACTGATGAGGTACAGTGGGCTAAGAGATACGTAGGTCGAATCGGCTCGAAAGCGAAAATAACCATTCTTTTTCGACGTGTAAAATTTT
>JAODXP020001099.1:7500-15000 GCA_027497455.2 Sardinella longiceps | reverse complement strand
TGTATTTATTTCTCCATTCCTATTTGAAGCAAAGGAATAGCGCAACATGACACACGTGACGACAGCACTGCAATCTGGTTGTGTTGTTTCTTCTGCGCGCTTCTCCATTAAAAGCAGAATTCTGCACACACACACACACACACACACACACAGAGAATTCTGCTCCATTTATTTTAGTAATCCAGGCGAGTCAACAGGTCAAAGGTCAGGCCGTTCTTGTACTCCAGGCCCGCGCTAGAGGAGAGGCCCGGTGATTTCTTTATGGACGCGTGTAGGCGCGTTTCGACGCGTTGGCTTCACTGGCCGGTTCTCCCCCGTGCACGGACAAAGGTGCCATGCACGCGGGCCTTGTGACGCGACTTAAGGCTGCCGCAGCTGCACGCGCAGCTTTTTCTACCGAGCTTCAATCTCCACCGTCCACACCGAATGTGGAAGAAGATGCTAGTTTGCGGCAGACATCTCACGGGACCTGCCTAAAGCACTTACATGCATAGCGCAGACAGACAGATACACACACACACACACACACACACACACACACACACACACACACAAACACACACGAAGCTGGTATCCATACTGCGCACAGATGTCTCGGTATCCAGACCGCCGGGTTGTTTTCACAGGAAACAGCATTTGTAACAGTGATGAGATCATGCTATCGATACCACCACCATTTCCCCATCTCTCTCTCTCTCTCTCTCTCTCTCTCTCTCTCTCTCCCTCCCTCTCTCTCTCGCGCGCAATGCACGGCAGCATGTGCATGAGGCGCGAGCTTATAGCTTATTTGAATAGGATGCACGTTTGGGCCGGGGAATACACACACACACACACACACACACACACACACACACACACACACACACACACACACACAAATAAAAAAAAGAAAGAAAATGAAACAATTCCACATGTCCACTGATTGTTGCATGCATATGACATATTCAGACACGGAGAGATGTCCTCACCAAACACACTAAAATAACTTCCACATCAGATATGAGACCTCACATAGACTTACACTATCGAATTGTCAAGGCTTTTCTCCACAGAAAAAGACGTTATCCTCGACAGTATTCCTTTTTCATATTGTGACTATTTGTAGCCTATGACTGCGTTAGAAAAGAATTCACAATTTCTCTGACTTATTTGAAGCGTGTTGTGCGGGTCCAATATTGTGTCCCTAACACGCAGAACAAATCTTATCTTACAGTCATCAGTGAAAGCCAGAGGGACTTCACTGTATTTTGACTAAAACACAGCAAATGGACGTATTCGTTATGAGCCATATTTTTATTTATTTTGACTTTTTAGGCGTCTTTGTGAAGGAAAAATGTGACAGGATAAAGCAGCGGCCAATAAATAAATAAATAAAACATTCACGTGATTGGATTCGGCCGAGTCTCGGTAGCCGTAGCCGGTAGTCTCTCTCTCTCTCTCTCTCTCTCTCTCTCTCTCTCTCTCTGTGTGTGTGTGAGTGTGGGTGTGGGTGTGGGTGTGTGTGTAGCCGGTAACCCACAGCGCTCTTTCTCTCCCCAACTAATACAAACCGTTTTCTCTTCTTTTTACTTTGGAGCTCAATAATGCCAAATTATACACTCACTCCTGCTGCGAAAGTCTACATGCCAAATGATTCGTTTTTTTCCATAAAATAAAATGAATAATAATATAGTCATATGCTACTGAAAATTAATCATAATTTGAGCAAATGTGGCCAAATACCAATTAGAGTCCAAAACAACATGGAAGTCAAAGCAAACTCATTTAGTACACTTACCAAACCCCCTGGACAATTAGACACACCATCTGGAAAATCCATCTAATGGATGAACTGTTTCGGGTATAATAATAATAATAATAATATATAAAGGGTATAAAACATGAGGGCTAAAACAAGTCCGAGAAAAAGTGGAAAATATTGTATTTTGTAATCATAATTATTATTATTATAGAAATAATAAATACGAGCATGTTAAGACAAAAGCAGCCTGTTCAGTGCTTGTCCTACTGAATATGAAAAGGACGCGTTTAGAGTAATACTGTATGCGGATGTTTGGGTAGCGAGGTGCTATTTTGGGACATTTTCGTTAAAGTTCCAGAGTCACCAAACGAAATCCGAGTTCGCACCGCAAATACACGCGCCCTTCATTCCCGTGCCTCCCCCTGGAGATCGCGTGCACAGAGCTCTAATCACCCTCCGTTCCAGGGGTCACGGATTAACGGGTCATGATTGCCATAATCACTGCTGACGTTTCATAGCCATATTGGAATACGGTCATATGAGCACTGTGCGCGCGCTCTCTCAGAAACATGCCAGTCAGTCACCCATTATCCCGCTCCGCATGTGTCAGGCATTTCAACTTACTTACGTCCTAACCAGGCTACAGAAAGACCAGAGATGTGTGTGTGTGTGTGTGTGTGTGTGTGTGTGTGTGTTTGTACACTTGACAACCCTGGCAGGTGTAACTCCTGCCACACTCTAGTCAAATATCATATTGCTCCCTTGCACAAATTAAATGCACGACTTTCTACATAATAATTTCCTAAACATTCCTAAACAATGCGTGTTTTCGGACAGGATCGATCATATTTTGTCAGCTAGGCTACTGCATTGTAAAAAGGTGCATTTTTTCCTCCTCTCATGTGGCCAGTTATTTTATGAGGGCGACTCTTATTGTTGCCAAGTTTATGCAACGAATAATACCACGCGCACAGCAGCCACTATGTGTTTCTCATTCAACCTGGCACGAGTTGCAAGATTCTGATTCTGAAACCGGCGGGGTTTTTATTCGTGATCAACTGTCCCCTCCGTAGGCTACCGGGGGGGTCCGGGAGAGGACGCACGTTCGAGCAGAGCAGAGCAGAGCAGAGCTCCTCTTGGGGGCTTCACGTCACGCACCCCAACATTGTTCTCCTTGGGCCGCGCGACCTTATTAGACCACCCGAAAGAAAGTGGGTGGAAAGTCATTTTTCATTTGAGCAGAAAATGTCCTGCCATAAGTGAAGTACTTTCTTTATCATCCAAGAAGCGAACCGTAAAACTTCAAAGTTTGATTAAGTCGCTTTTTTTCCCAAGCTGCATTTCTTCCGAGCAGAACAGATGTTGGGCTTCCGCACATGGCTTGGCAAATAACTCCCTGCAACCAATTCTATCCGCCGACATAAATAACGGCCATAAAATCACAGGTCTTCTAATTACGGCAGTAAAGCCTAACTAGATGATCTTGATCGCAGATGCCATAAGATCATCATCGCTTCTCCCTAGAGGAGGAAATAAATCTGTTTCCCCAGCGCAGCTCTTGTAGCGGTGTGTGTCTGCAAAAAGGATGGCGGCCTGTGAAGCACACACACACACACACACACAGGGCGACAGTCAGGAGATGAAACTAAGTGTTTTAAAACACCCATGCGGTCCCTTTCTGCAATAGATTTTACAGACTGCACATTTAACTAGAGAAACGTTCTGCGAGTCCCACCGCTGCGGATGAAAAGCGAGTGTATGGATCTGTAGCTGTATTCACAGGCTGCAGCCTCCATACGGGGCCGACTTACCTCTCTCTCCTCTTAGCGCTTGTTTCATTTATGTTGTTTTATCCTGTTGCGTTGCAATCAGGTTACATTCATACAAGTGCTTATTTTGATGAATAAATAGACTAGGCTTCTGTACACTGTATTAGTTTGACATTAGTATTAGTTAGATATTCACAGGTTTACTTAACTAGAGCCCTGGAGCTCTTCAAATTGCCTCAAGAATCGAGAGTTGAGAACCGAAAGCGTATGTGACATTTCAGCAACTTTAGGCTCCAGGAGAAACAAAACAAAAATGAAGCTTGTATGTAACATTTCAGCAACTTTAGGCTACAGGAGAGATACAACAAAAAGGCTTTAAGCAACTTTAGGCTACAGGAGAGACAAAACAAAAAATGACTCCAGTTTTCTCTCCTGCTACTTTCTTTCAAACGCATTTATTGGCACAAATGGATGACACAATAGCCTACTTCATGAATAATAATAATATTTCTTTTAGTCAAAATACAGTTAAGTCCCTCTGGCTTTCACTGATGAATGTAAGATAAGATCATTCTAAATTCAAACATTAATCCAGTTGGAAATTCTAGTCCACAGTTAATATCTTTTTTGTTTGTTTGGTTAATAACTCTAGGCCTAAATGTATTAACATTTTACTTCTATAATTTGGTCTCAACAAGAGTTTTCAGATGGCATATATTTATGACTCAATTACGGCCGTAGCCTAATGGTCCCTTTATGTCTCCAGTCCTCGGAGTGTTCTCTCAAACTCGGTCCTTACATAACATAACCGGTTAAAAGTGCATTTCTGGGGCGCGGGGGCATGCAGGCCCTTTATAACATGCTTGCGACTCGGAGGAGCGGAGAAATAAATAGGCCTACCCATAAAACCCGCTCGAGGTGCGTCCCCCGCCCCGGTCTTTAACGATATTTCACACAATGGAGTTGTAATAATATTTTCCTTGCCGGTTTCCAGGCGCTCGCCCTGGTGCGCGTACAGACAAGCTCGCGCTGCACCGCGGTGTGAGTGATGACTCGTTTATTTTTCATTGGGATGATTTCAACATCAGCTTCGTGGCGTTGCTGCAAAACTTTTACTCTATTAAAACAAAAAGAAAAGCACTTCAATGTACAAAACATAAGTAAAGAATTTCAAATATTAGTCCTTGGTGTTGTTACAGTAAACACGCCAATTGACTGCAATACAATGATAAACGAGGCATTTACACCAATAGTTTCCGCCTGTTAAAATCAAACACTCCTTTACAAGAGTGACTGCGCTTCCCACATTCATGTGAAACCTATTATAATACTGAGAATTAATTAAACACACTTTCAAACCTGAATTAATAGGGTTAGGGTTAGTTCATATATATATATATATATGGGCAATTCCACGAAAAAGTAAACCTCACCTTAAAACTTCAAGTCTCATCTACATGGACATACAAATTCTTTCAGAAAACTTGCAATACAAAAAAGTATCATCTCAATGTAGATATTCAACTGAGCAAGTTTCGAAAGGATATCTGTTTGTTAAACTTTTTAGCCTATTCAGCTATAATGTAAGTCTATGGAGGGGCTTATAATGGGCATAAGTGGGTGATGACACACAAAAAGCTGCAGTGCTATCAGTTATTTTTATTGTTATATTACTATTTCTGTCGTTACAGGTTAAAAGCCACCATTCACAATTGTTTTGTATCATTTTGGAGGGTTTTTCCAGACATCACGTCCATAACGTCACATCCATAACGCCATTTCTCCCAATGAAAACCAACTTTTTTACATTTACATTTGAAATTAAGTCTTTCTCTGTCTTTACTGAGTTGTCCTGTTTGGTATGAATGTACCAGAATTTACATTTCTCTAGAAATTTCACACACTTCACAGCAAAAACTAAGTTTGTCAATTTTTCGTCAGGTCCATAACGCAAATTGAAAGGCTCATATTCTTATAATGCAAATCATGATATTAATTTTTTGTGTTTGCCTATATTCAGCCATGGAGTTTGCATAAGAATATGAACAAAATTGTGAAATACTGCTAGGTTTGCGGAGGTTATGTGGCATTTTGTTCATCAATAATGCATGAAAATGTCACGTCCACAACGCTGGAATTGCCCAACCTAACCCTAACCCTAACCCTAACCCTAACCCTATATAAAAATTAAACTACTTTAACTACTTTAACTTTAATTTTTATATATAACCCTACTTTAACTTTAATTTTTATATATAACCCTATACTTTAACTTTAATTTTTATATATAACCCTAATCCCTAACCCTAACCCTAAGGGTTAGGGTTAGTATAAGTTAAGGGTTAGGGTTAGTATAAGTTAAGAATAAGGGTTAGGGTAAGTATAAGTTAAGGGTTAGGGTTAGGATTAGTATAGGTTAAGGGTTAGGGTTAGTATAAGTTAAGGGTAAGGGTTAGTATAAGTTAAGAATAAGGGTTAGGGTTAGTATAAGTTAAGGGTTAGGGTTAGTATAAGTTTAGGGTTAGGGTTAGTATAGGTTAAGGGTTAGGGTTAGTATAAGTTTAGAATAAGGGTTAGGGTTAGTATAAGTTAAGGGTTAGGGTTAGTATAAGTTAAGTATAAGGGCAGGCAGGTAATTTAAAGGAATATATCAGAGTGAATTGCTAAATGCGCTAGTTAGCGAGTGGAACAAAATAATTTGGTACAGCACAGACCGAACGCGAACGCTGAAGCGAACAGGCATTTTACACTGAATCAATGGGACCTGACTGTTGGAAACCGAAAGTAAGATCTGAGGTTACATTGACTCAATGTTAAGTGTCTTGCGTTGGCGTTAGGTCTATGCTGTTGCAAGGCTATCTGTGCTTAAACTTACTGCGGTATATTCCTTCAAGTCTAAGGGCAGGCAGGATTGAAGATTTTGGGGATATATTGGATATATTGGATATATTGTGGATATATTGTGGATATATTGTTGATACTCGACTACTGCAATGCTCTGTTCTCAGGGTGCAGTAACACCTGCATTAAAAGTCTACAGCTAATCCAAAATGCAGCAGCTAGAACACTCACTAGAACTAAGAAATATGAACATATTTCTCCCATTCTAGCATCTCTACACTGGCTTCCTGTCAAAAGTCGAATTGACTTCAAAATCCTTCTCATGACGTATAAGGCACTTAATGGCTTAGCTCCTGCGTATATTACAGATTTACTTGTTCCATACCATCCAGCAAGACCTCTGAGATCTCAAAATGCTGGCCTCCTTGAAAAAGTGACCATATCTAAAACTACAATTGGGGGAAGAGCTTTTGCCTATCGAGCACCTCTTCTATGGAATTCTATTCCTCCCTACATTCGCGAAGCGGACACTCTCAATACCTTTAAGTCTAGACTTAAAACCTTCCTTTTTGACATTTCCTATAATTAGGAGTGGCCCATGACATATCATCACTCCTCTTGGGCCTTCCTGGGAGGGCTACCTCTGCTGTTTTTCCAAGGCGGCCACTGACCACCCCCTTCTGGGTTGGTGAGATGCCATGTACCATACCTTAGCTATGCTGCGATAGCCTAGTGCTGCCACCTTCTGCACACTTGCCATCCTGTACAACCCTCTTTCTCCTCTCTCTCTCTCCCTCTCCACACTCTAGCTAGATTATATGACACATATCATGAAGTGATATCCTCCTAGATTGGCCTAACCCTCTTGTTTCTGTTTCTTTTGTCTCTCTTGCCTCCTCTGCCCCGACGCACTGGCTGAGTGATGAACCTCCCTGCCACCAACCCTACCCCACTACGGATGCTGACCAACTCCCCCCGGAGCCACACACCAGGACCATCCTCCCCTTTTCTCTGAGGCCCTGATGGAACTAGCCTGATGGCCCCCTGATGACCACTACTTAGATGGGGACCAACACCCAATGAACTCTGATCCCACTCCAATTACTGACTAATCCCACACTCCAACTACTGACTCCATCCCCATCTCTG
>JAODXP020001098.1:20000-21792 GCA_027497455.2 Sardinella longiceps | reverse complement strand
GTTCAAACTCAGGACAAGAGGGCGGGCGAGCAAGGCACACAGGTATGCATATTCCAGTGGATCACAAGTTCATGCTTTCCGAGGCAGAGACAATTATTATAAAAAAAAATTGACGCGCTCTGTAATAGCAGTAGCCAAGTAGGCTACGTTAAATAACGAATAACATTTTTTCTCAAATTACGTAGGCCTAATAAGCAGTAACCAATTTATCAACAGCATGCCTGTTTCCCTTCACATCGGAGAAAACATCGCGACTAGGCAATGCGCACATACTTTTTGCCAAACTCGCCTTTTAAATGACGTTGGTAGGTAACAGTGTCACTGTAATTGCATTGAAATTTATAAGCTATAGGCCCATGTTTCTTGAGAAATGGTCCCACACTGCTATTCTCCTCCTAACCTCCTTCACCTCTCCTCGTTGTTGCGCAATAGCGTACCGGAAGATGTAGCTGCTCTAATGCGCAATAAATTTAACGATTATTCGCCAAGCTTTAATTTTTATTCGAACAAGCCTTAACAAACAAATAATCGATAATCGATTATTCATTAACAACCCTAGTATGCAAACACTAGTGTTTTCAATTAATTAATTAATTAATTAATTAATTAATTAAGTATGTATTTATTTATTTATGTACAGTATGTATGTATGCATGTATGTATGTATGTATCGAATCCCCATTAGCTGGGGCAAACGTCAACGCTATTCTTCCTGGGCTCCGGAAAACAAAAAAAAATCAATTCCATAATGATAAGACACAAATATAACTATATTAACACTAAGAGAAAAACAACACTACATATGAACAATAGTGTTCAGAGACAGGCTTTAAGTTGTTGAGTTGTTCCTCAGTGTTAAGGTATTCAGGTATTCAGTTATTCAGGTATTCAGGTGTTCAGGTGTTAGTGTTCAGGTGTTGAGGTGTTAGTCAGTGTTCAGGTGTTGAGGAGTTAGTCGGTGTTCAGGTGTTGAGGTGTTAGTCGGTGTTCCGGTGTTGAGGTGTTAGTCGGTGTTCAGGTGTTGAGGTGTTAGTCAGTGTTAAGGTGTTAGTCAGTGTTCAGGTGTTGAGGTGTTAGTCAGTGTTCAAGTGTTCAGGTGTTCCTCAGGTGTTGAGGTGTTAAGTCGGTGTTGAGGTGTTAGTGCTGAGGTGTTGAGGTGTTAGTCGGTGTTCAGGTGTTGAGGTGTTAGTCAGTGTTGAGGTGTTAGTCAGTGTTCAGGTGTTGAGGTGTTAGTCAGTGTTCAGGTGTTCAGGTGTTCCTCAGGTGTTGAGGTGTTAAGTCGGTGTTCAGGTGTTGAAGTGTTAGTGCTGAGGTGTTGAGGTGTTGTCTTGTGCTGCAGTCGTCTCCACCATCCTCACCTGCTGCAGCTGCTGGCCGTGGCTCTGGGACCAGACCTACACACACGCCTGGTGTTCGAGAGAGTCCACATCGGACCTCTGCACGACATTATACATCACAAGGTACAGCACACACACACACACACACACACACACACACACACACACACACACACACCTCTGGGACCAGATCTACACACACGCCTGGTGTTCGAGAGAGTCCACATCGGACCACTGCACGATATTATACATCACAAGGTACAGCACACACACACTCACACACACACACACACACACACACACACACACACACACACACACACCTCTGGGACCAGATCTACACACACGCCTGGTGTTCGAGAGAGTCCACATCGGACCACTGCACGATATTATACATCACAAGGTACAGCACACACACACTCACACACACACACACACACACACACACCTCTGGG
>JAODXP020001098.1:0-17500 GCA_027497455.2 Sardinella longiceps | reverse complement strand
ACACACACACACACACACACACACACACACACACACTGCACAGAGAACACAGACATCTACAGTGTGTGTGCACTGATTCAGGAGATATACACAGGTACACACACACACACACACACACACACACACACACACACTGCACAGAGAACGCCGACATCTACAGTGTGTGTGCACTGATTCAGGAGATATACACAGGTACACACACACACACACACACACACACACACACACACACACTGCACAGAGAACGCAGACATCTACAGTGTGTGTGCACTGATTCAGGAGATATACACAGGTACACACACACACACACACACACACACACACACACACACAGCACAGAGAACGCCGACATCTACAGTGTGTGTGCACTGATTCAGGAGATATACACAGGTACACACACACACACACACACACACACACACACACACACACACACAGCACAGAGAACGCCGACATCTACAGTGTGTGTGCACTGATTCAGGAGATATACACAGGTACACACACGCGCACACACACACACACACACTCACACTGCACAGAGAACACCGACATCTACAGTGTGTGTGCACTGATTCAGGAGATATACACAGGTACACACACACACACACACACACTGCACAGAGAACGCCGACATCTACAGTGTGTGTGCACTGATTCAGGAGATATACACAGGTACAGTACACACACACACACACACACACAGCACACACAGCACAGAGAACACAGACATCTACAGTGTGTGTGCACTGATTCAGGAGATATACACAGGTACACACACACACACACACACACTACACAGAGAACGCCGACATCTACAGTGTGTGTGCGCTGATTCAGGAGATATACACAGGTACAGTACACACACACACACACACACACACACACAACAGCACAGAGAACACAGACATCTACAGTGTGTGTGCACTGATTCAGGAGATATACACAGGTACACACACACACACACACACACTGCACAGAGAACGCCGACATCTACAGTGTGTGTGCACTGATTCAGGAGATATACACAGGTACAGTACACACACACACACACACACACACACACAGCACAGAGAACACAGACATCTACAGTGTGTGTGCACTGATTCAGGAGATATACACAGGTACACACACACACACACACACACTCACACTGCACAGAGAACGCAGACATCTACAGTGTGTGTGCACTGATTCAGGAGATATACACAGGTACACACACACACACACACACACACACACACACACTGCACAGAGAACGCCGACATCTACAGTGTGTGTGCACTGATTCAGGAGATATACACAGGTACAGTACACACACACACACACACACACACACACACACACTCACACTGCACAGAGAACGCAGACATCTACAGTGTGTGTGCACTGATTCAGGAGATATACACAGGTACACACACACACACACACACACACACACACTCACACACACACTCACACTGCACAGAGAACGCAGACATCTACAGTGTGTGTGCACTGATTCAGGAGATATACACAGGTACACACACACACACACACACACACACACACACACACACACACAGCACAGAGAACGCCGACATCTACAGTGTGTGTGCACTGATTCAGGAGATATACACAGGTACACACACACACACTCACACACACTGCACAGAGAACGCCGACATCTACAGTATGTGTGTGCACTGATTCAGGAGATATACACAGGTACAGTACACACACACACACACACACTGCACAGAGAGATTGGACACACCCTTTAGATGGATAGCTACCTGTCTGTCTTTGTATTTTTGCTATGAGTTGCCTTGCTATATTCCTGTGTGTGTGTGTGTGGTGTCAGATGCGTTGCCGTGGGGATCTCTGACTCCGGGGGAGATTCGCCAGGAGCTTGATGAGGGGCGGGCTCTATCCCCCCACCATTCTGTTCCCGCCCCTTTTTACCAGCTGCTGCATCAAGGCCTGCAGCCCCAGCCCTCTCACCGCCAGCTAACACTACAACAGCTACGATACACTCTCAGCAAGGTACACACACACACACACACACACACACACACGTGCAGCAAGGTCTGCAGCCCCAGCCCTCTCACCGCCAGCTAACACTACAACAGCTACGATACACACACAGCAAGGTACACACACACACACACACACATGCAGCAAGGCCTACAGCCCCAGCCCTCTCACCGCCAGCTAACACTACACAGTATCTCACACACACACACACACACACACACACACACACACACACACACACACAGCTAGCCTCACCAGCTAACATGCGTCTACAGTAAGGTACAGTATCACACACACACTCACTCTCCGTGTTGATACTTCTGATGGTGCATGTTGAGATGCTAGGTGCAGCTATGATTTGTACGTATCTGTTTTTTTTTTTTTTATCTGTGTGTGTGTGTGTGTGTATTTAGGAGATCTCAGATATGACAGGAGGTATAAGCAGCGCTCTAAGCCCGACTAAGAAACTTCACGAGTCCTTAAATCAGAGTGAGTTTTCAGTCTTCCCATATTCCATCTCTCCCATTCTCCTCTCCATTTCTCTCTGTCTTTCTCTCCCTCTCACTCTCTTTCTCTCTCTCCTTCCACTGCAGATTCAATTTCTGGTTTCGTTCCTCGCTACACTTGTTGCTTTTGTTGTCCGTCTACAAAGTCAGTTACTTCCATCACTCTTGGTTCCTTCATTGCTTGCAGTCTGAATGTGCAGTTGGCTTGCGCAACCACGTTCAGAAATGAAGCACTGTTGATGCAAGGATTAAATTAAATGTCTTATCTATCAAATACAATCAAACTTCTATCAATGTTTTGGGACAGAGCTGGGCAGAATAATCAAAGCTCGCCACCTTCAGCCTCCTGATTTTTCTGGGCTCAAGAGTTGAGGAAATTTCCTCCTTGGCCATACCGACTTGATCGCGAAATTCCAGCGACAGGAAGTATGGGTGGGCCCAGGCTACGTGAGGTTAGGAGTTTTTGATGAAAATGAAACTGTAACCCCCCCCCCTCTTTATCTCTCTCTCACTTCCCCCTCTCCCTCCAGGCACTTGTGTCCAGCAGTGCTCTGTGGAGTGTGAGATCCAGCAGCAGCTCAGACAGCTGGACCACATGCTGCAGCAGGAGGAGCAGAGAGGAGGAGAGGAGAAGAGGGGGATACAGAGAGGAGGAGAGGAGAGGGGGATACAGAGAGGAGGGTATGAGAAGAGGGGCAGGACCTCTGGCAGGATGGACAGAACAACAGAGCAGAGGAGAGCAAGAGGAGTGAGGGAGCACAGAGGGTCCCAAAGAGGAGGAGAGGAGAGGAGAGAGAGGGGGATAGAGAGGGAGAGGAGAGGAGGGAGGTGAGGAGAATCAGTATGATTCTCAGGAGGAAGAACAGAGAGGAGGAGGAAGAAGAGGATGGAGGGAGCGAGACGACGGAGGTGGAGGAGGGGAGCATCACCAGCAGCAGCAGCTCCTTCACGGAGAAATGGAGTGAGAGAGATCGCGGGGAGGAAAGTGACTTCTCCATGGGGGCGGGGCCTGGTCGCCGTGGCAGCGATGCCTCCTGTCCACCGCACGCGCTCACTCTGGACGACTGGAAGACGCCGACCGCCCCTGACAGCAGCTCCGAGGACGTGGGGCCAGACCCAAGGTCAAGGTCAGCGCCGCAGGGGTCAAGGTCACACTCTGCCTCAAGGTCGAGGTCAAGGTCACCCTCTGCCTCAAGGTCACACTCAGTCTCAAGGTCACGGTCAGGCTCAGGCCCTGATTGGACGTCGGAGGCCATGAGTTCCATCGTGTTGAACCAACAGGTGTGTCGCGTGCTGCTGGACGAGTGTGAGCACAGCCTGGAGACGGCCCAGCGACACACACACACACCCCATCACACACACACACACTCACTCTCACACACACAGCTGCTGTCACACACACACTCTCAGCTGCTCCAGGGCTACGACGAGGTGGACGGACCTGGCCAGGCCATGAACTCAGATGGCACAGGTGTGTTGTCAGGTGTAGTGGGGTTAATCTTAGGTAGCACAGGTGTGTTGTCATGGGCGGTGGAGCTCAAGAGTTCAGGTAGCACAGGCAGAGAGGGTTAAAGCAGTTTGTTAAGTAGTTTGTTCCTGGTTTGTTAAGTTCCTGGTTTGTAATGGGGAGGGGGGCAAAAGTTGAGCACTCATTGGCTGATAGAATTTTAAAGAATCTTTTCTTATTGTGATGTAATGCATTTATACAGACAGGTAGTACTGTAGTTTACTCCCATTGAAATGTATTTTGATACGACATGTTGGTCATTATAGGCTCTTTGCACATAAACTTTTTAAATGATGCTCACTTATTTCTGGTTACATTGACTGCATAACAATAGTAATGAAATAAAACTCACACACACTTAGATTTGCACATTTTTTGGCGCAGGTGTAGTGGTGTCGGGAGCGGTGGGTCCTCCTCCCAGCTACTCCCCGCAGGTGAAGGGTTCTGGCTGGAGCCACATGGGGGCGCTATTGGGGCCGCTCTGGCTGGGGGAATTCCCCTCACACTCAGACGCCTCGCTCAGCATGTGCACCGCCACCGCCAACCTCACACACACACAGGTAATAACCACAACACACACACACACACAGGTACGCACCACAACCCACACACACACAGGTACGAACCACAACACACACACACACACACACACACACACACACACACACACACACATAGGTACGCACCACAACACACACATACACACACACACACACACAGGTACATTACACTGCTCAATACACACAGAAAGGTACACACTGCAACTACTGACCTCCCACAGGTGTGTGTGTTTACTCCTTCAGGTATGTGTGTTGTGTCCTTTCAGGTTGATGAATCTGACTCCAGAATGTTAAGCACAAGCGGCAACCGCAGACGCAGGTAAGACATCACAAGCACACCTGTTGACTGGTCCCGTACCTGCTAATACATACTGTATGTACAGCCACACACACACTTACCTTACGTTCACACTGCATCCGTCCGTTGACGGACGACGGGGGAGGGGTCTGACGGAGGGGGAGTCTCTCAATCCCGATTGGTTTGACGGATCCGTCGCCAGCTAAAAAGTTGAACATTTTTCAACTTTTTGACGGACGCAACAGAGCTGTTTTGACGGACGAACCCACAATGCATTTCGCGAAAGCTCCATTCAAAGTCAATGAGATCCGTCAACGGTTACACTCTCAATCACACACTTGGTGGAATGATCTTTGTGCATGTGTGTGTGTGTGTATTTGTGTGTGTCTGTGTGTATTTGTGTTTGTGTATGTATATTTGTGTGTGTGTGTGTGTATTTGTGTGTGTGTGTGTGTTGTCTCCACAGCTCCACCACCCTGTCTGCTGACTCTGAGGATGAGCCCCCCCTGGTGGCCAGAGCCCCTTCCTCTCCCCCACGGCCCCGCTGGACCAGTGAGTGACCGAGTCTGAGACCAGGGGGGTGTCTCTAGCTTAGAAAATAATTGACCATCTCTGAACTAAACTGATGAGAGTCAACATTAGAGCGATCACACCCACCAAACTGACAAACGTCAAAATTGTTAACAACTAGGGCGACAAAAGTGTCAAGAGACTTTTGAGCAAGTATCAAAATGAATAGCTGGTAGCAGGTAGATTATCAGACAGAAAATACTGCTGTACTATTGAATGGCTATATTTAAAGAATAATCTTTCTCCCTGCCCCTCGATCTCCCTTATACACACACACACACACACACATAGGCGAGGTGGCAGAGTTGGTGTCACGGATGGCGTGTGGACGACTGGGCTCATGTATGGCCCCGCCCATCAGCAGTGAGAGTGAGGAGCATGAGGAGGGGCTACTGAGAGGCCACACCCCATCCCGGGCCCAAGCCCCTCCCAATCGCACCTCCCAGCACGACATGAAGCTGGAGAAGATCTTCAAGAGCTTTGCAGGTGAGTCCTCGTCAGCATAGGTGCAGCATACATGTACTGTACTACTACTTCAGAGGGGAACTACTGTACTGTACTGCTGGAGATGACTAGAGTTGGGACTTTATAGAAATGCATAAAGTTAATGAACAATTAATCAATTATTTGCTACAAAAAAAAATAAATAAAAAAAATAGCTGTCACTTGCCCAATTTCAGAGCCATAGGCTATACACGGGTATGTCCCCATCTTCCCCACACAAATTAATGTCAAATACGCACACAAAACAACATATTTCTCCAAAGTTACATCTTTTTGGCCTCCCGCAGAATGTATGAATGTATGACAGCGCATCACACACACGCATATACCACATCAACCATGCCTGCATGTGATGCATTGTTGATGCATAGTGATTTTGTGAAGGAATAGCTGCTGTCAGCTATTAGAGCTTATAGACGAATCCGAGGAAACTACCGGAAGTATTGCAGGCGCCATTGTTGAGCTACCCAGATCGCCAATCTGTCCATAAGAATAACGTGATAGCACACCATAAAATGCCATGATTTACGAGATTCATTACTACCTGTATAATGTCAGATTATTCCATGGTCTTTGCTGTTAGTTGTCATTGAAATGTTTAGTTTACAGTCCAACAATGGCTTCGCCACAAGATAGCAGCCTACACAAAACGCTCGTCGGATTCGTCTATATGTAGCTTTTGAAAGAGCAGTTAAAGACATCTTTTGCTGACTGTTAAACTGATGTCATAATATTTTGAATGCAGTCTAGGCTATCATGAGCATTTTTGTATGCACAGAGAAATATGGAACCTAAAACATTTCTGACCGAAATTGGAGGACAGCTGTAGCCTGGGAGTTCCCATGCTCCTTTGCGCGCTTATTTCATTTCACTCTGCAAAGCAGCATGGTGACCATGGCCGTTTTTCTGGCCTGCTTTCCGTATCCAATCACAAAACAAAAAGGGATTTTTTTACGGCCCTCGATTGCATTTTACGTCACATGGTGGCTTTGGTATTGGCTCCGAGGTATGTACAGACGCTATGATAGACATTCGTAGCGCCTCTGGAAAATCGGCTCCGGACAATCGTAAACGACGCTTCCACTACGAGAAATGCAATAGGTAGCGCTCCAGACTAAATATCACTTGTGATTTTTAGTTTGGCATTCGCCAGGCTAGGACAGCTGGTGATTGGAAAAACTTTGACATAGTTTTGTTCAAACGAATATGGTTTGCATATTCCAGCGGTCAGACGTTCATGCTTTCCGAGGCAGAGCCAACTATTATTAAAACAAAATATGACACTGCTCTAAATAGCCTTCAGGAGCCAAGTCCGTGGCTAGGTTAGGCTAAATAATGAAGAACATGTTTCTACAATCACCTAATAACCAGTATTTATTCAGCAGCATGCCTGTTCCACGTAACCCTCAAAGACTGGAAAGCAGGGGTGATAGCAGTCCGGCGCCGCGCCGGAAATCCGGCGTAGCGTGGCTCTGTTAAAAAAAAAAAAAAAGCTTTCCCCATCCCATCAAAGAACGCAGATCCACGTTACGAAAAGTCCCTTTCCCCGCTCCATTTGCTGTGTGCTGCAGACCATGTAAAGCGCATCGCAACCCTTCAATCCAATCAGAAATAGGACGGGGCGGGTCTTGGTTGTCTTGGCCAATAAGAAACGTTGGTTGCTCGAGTAGTACTCCTGGCATGTAGTTGGGGGAAAAAGCTGTTTGGGTCAGAGACAGTCCTGTTGCAGCTTAAAATTGCCTCACGGCTTTCTAATTGTAATACATTATTAAACATTGTTTATGAGTACCTTAACACATGTCAGCAAGCAGACAAGTTATATGAAGAATGTCGTAAGTGTTTAACCGATGTTTAGAAAAATGAAACTCAGCACGCAATATCACCGCGCGTGATGCACCTTGCTATTGCTTTGGTAGTTTGCAATTGCTAGTTAGCGTGTCAAACCATCGCAAAGTCCTTCATTGCTGAGCATGATCTGTCTTTTACAATTGCACCGCCGCTCGTGGCTCTCTGTAAGAAGCTGGCACAAGACCGTGCCGCTCTGTCACACCTGGCAATTTCAAGGCAGCATACGAGCTATCTGCTCACCCACGGCATTGCCCCAGAATTTAAACGCCAGCTGTCTGAGAAACTTAAGAATTTCCCTTAATGTTGACGAGGCAACAGACAAAAACATGGACAAGATCATGAATGTCCTTGTCCGTTTTTTTTGACGAGGATGCTGGGAGCGTGAAGACTCAGCATCTTGCCAGTAGGATAATTAACATCGCAAATGCAGAAGCGTTAACAGCAGAGTTAATGACGTCCTGCGCTCATACGGCCTCGACTGGAGACAAGTGACAAGTATGTTACTTGACAATTGTGCTGTGATGAGGGGGAAAAGGTTAGTTTATTATTTCTGTTCTTGTTATTAAATCATCAGTAACAATAATGATTCATAGCAGGCCTAATAATAACTTAACAAAAATATCGCATAATAACGTAGGATTATTATTATTATTATTATTATTATTAGTCTTTTTGTTCTAATTATTTTTATTAGGCCTATTGCATTTGTATAGCCTATAATAGCACAATTCACACAAGACTGCTGCTCAACGTGCTTCACAGTTAGATCAAAAACAACAATAGGCCATAACATTAAATATATATTTATATACATATGTCTTGGTATGGCTGCTGCATATGTAGCTTTGAATTCATTCAAGTTGGTAAAGCATTCACCATGTTTTCAGGAATACATTCTAGTGTTGAATTGTTGAATTGGGGTTAAATTCCCACCTCAATTATAACTATACTGCAACAGCACAAGCCTAGAATGTATTTCTACATAGAACCCAACGTGTCCAGTTTGTTCCAGTCGATCTAAAGTGCTATACGAAGATGGAAATGATCTGTGTTTTTGTGAATAACACTATAGCCATTAAGCAAAAATGAAAACACATCTATAATGGTCATACAAAAACTATTAAATGTTTGAATAATTTGTCAAAATTAAACCTATGTTACGTCATCGCCAGACCCAAGCCGACCCCGCCCCCGCCCCTTGACCCCGAAAAAGTTCAGGCTCAGGATTTTTTTTCACTATCACCCCTGGGAAAGTGTAAGTCTTTATCGTTCCCCAAATCATGATGCAATGAAGTTAATATAGAAAAATGTTTGGAAATGTGGGAGACCTCAAACCCAGATGAACATCAAGAAGCTGAGGAGACGCTAAATGACCAAACATCTTTATGTGTGTTTAAAGGTAAGGTTTTAAATTTCTAGGTTGTTTATTTCATTTTATTTATTGTATATGGAACAGAAATCCTCTCCGTAAACCGTTAGCCTAGGCCACATAGGTAGTAATGAATAGGCTTATTACATGCTAAATGTTTTTATTGTTATGGCGATTAGCTTGCAAGAACAACATTTATATGTGTACTTTACGTTACCTCCAAGTAGCATAGTACCGGTATTTAGTTTTAAGAAATGTTCGAAGGCTAAATGCGTAATGCAAGCTGGTAAGCTAAGAAATTATCATTATATTCTAGCACTTCTTCCCTGTCTTTAGGTCCCGGTTCTAGTCATGTGTGGTTCCTTAGGTACCGATGCGTAACGTTAGCCAAATTGAATGATAAGTTTGCTCATTACATTCCACACCGGTGCACAACATGAAAAACATGTTCAGCCCAATATTGTTTATGTTAAGTGTTACCGTAATGCGTTGTGTTAAAAGTTCCTTTGTCTCCAGTTTTCAAGTAAAGTTCTAAAGGTTGAAGTGTTTTCTCAAGTCTCTGGTATCTTTGCCTAGTTTGCCTAGCGTTTGGGTTCAAACCTCATTCAGGATGGTGACGATATATTTTTTAATTTTTTTTTTACTTTTCAGCTACTGGGTGTGGTAGCATTGGCTGCGGAGAGTGATGCCCTGAAGATTCAAGTGGCAAAATCAGTTCTTGAAAATAAGACTCTTGAGACTCTGAACAACAGTCAAACAAACAAAAAAAAACCCCAGCAAAGATGAACTGCACTTGGGCCTATCTTTTCTTAGACAAGGCAAACACAAAAACACTGGTGTTTACTACACAGGTTTGACAGATGAACAATTTTCAGTGCTGCAGTATATGACTTTCTGATTCCAGCCAGGGTTCAAGACTTGCCATTTGAAAAGACATAAAGTGGGTGCGCAACAAACAATGTCAATGGAAGATCAGCTTTTATTGGTAATGATTAAATTAAGACAACATTTTGATTATGTCCACCCATTTGGTGCATCACATCAAGATGCAAGTTCTCTTTACACAAACTGGATTAACTATATATGTTCTTTCTCTGTTCATCTGTCAACATGTGGCCACACCGTAACACAATTATTTAAATGATGCCAACACAATTTTGAGAAGAGTTCCCCAACACAATACTCATACTGGATGGGACATCAATTGGAATTCAGCAGCCAAGGTCCCTCACCAGACAAAACCAGTGTTACAGTGATAACAAATCCTGCAATACACTAAAGGGACTTGTAGGAATTGAACCAAGGGGTGAGATAATCTTTGTTTCAATGCTCTTTTCAGGGACTATATCGGATGAGGACAACACCAAAGTGGCCTTCTAAAAACACTGGAAAATTTACTAATTGAAGGGAAAGTAATGGCAGGGGATGGGATTATGGTGGATTAAGGGTTTCACCTTGAGGACGAAGTGGGAAAACTGGGCCTGCACCTAAACATCCCCCCCTTTGCCCAGAGTACAAGCCAGATGACCAATGCGGAGATCAAAGCCACAGAGAAGATTGCTCGCCACCGTGTTCACGTTGAAAGAGCTATTGTTTGTATCAAATCTTTCAAGATCCTAAGTCAGCGAGTTGATTTGTCTTTATTTGGAGCTATTAATCAAATCTGGTTTGTCTGTTGCTTTGTGTCAAATTTTTAAAACTTTCTTATGAAGTAGCATACCTACATCCTCAGCTTCAACAGATATTTTTCTGGGGCCATATTCTCAAAGAATCTTAAAGCAATATACCGGAGTAAGTTTAAGCAATAGTCCTGCTGCATGAGCCTTCTAACAGCAATATATTTCGCATGAAATGAAAGATTTTCGAACAGCAGAGACCTAACGCGAACGCGAAACACTTTACATTGAGTCAATGTAACCTCAGATCTTACTTTCGGTTTCCAACAGTCAGACCCACTGCTTCTGCGTTCGGTCTCTGCTGTACCAAATTATTTTGTTCCACTCGCTAACTAGCGCATTTAGCAAGCTCTTTCAACAGGGCTATGCTTGAATTCACTCTGGTACTCTCCTTTAAGGCTAAAAGCAGCTCATAACTCCTTAAAGAAAATATGTTTAGAACTCCTAAATTTTTTTGTGAAGAGTAATTCACAAAGAAGTTTAGCGCTAAAAGTAGCATAGTATTTGCGGCTTGTGATCTCATATTGCCGGAGCAGCGCAGCATGCAGTGGAGATGACGCTCACCTGTCACTCATCAACCAATCTCTGATGTAAATGCAAGCAGGCTCGTGCATGAGAACTGACGTCAACCATAGTAACGGCGGTTCTATTTTAGCCTAAGAGTTGCCGTTTATTCTAACTAAAAGTAGGTCTCAGAGAAACCTTACCATTTCATTTGTGGCTTGTGATCTCCGTTCCCATTCTCTCTACCAGAGCAATGTGGCACGCAGTGCAGGTCACTCCTCAACCAATCTTCGATGTAAATGCTGCTCTTGCATGAGGGCTGACGTCAACCATAGTAACAGAGATTTTATTTTAGCCTAACTGTGCGTTCAGACCGAGACCGATTTGGGCGACGGAAGTAATTGACTTTGTATGGAGACCGGCGATTTCACTGACATAAGTGGCAGGTGACTTGGGCGATAAAATCAAGTTAAACTTCGGTTAACTTTATGTAATGAGCTATGATGCGGTTTGGCGATTGCCAATCAGCATGTCGATTTACTGGGGAGATGCCTGTAGAGAAGCAGGATCAAATGTTTGAAAGCTAATGTCATGGGCAAATTTGCCGTTTTGGTTGCTGTGCTCAAGCGATGTTTCTTGGAAGTCTTCGGCGACAATTTATCGATCTCTGTCTGAAGCGATAAATTGCCAATAGTTGCAGAAAACTTCCAAGAAACATTGTTTGAGCAAAAATGGCAAAGTTGCCCATGACGTTAGCATTCTAGCATTCGATCCTGCATCTCTACAGGAGTCACACCGGTAATCGACATTCTGATCGCCCAAGTTGCCCAAGTTTTCGATTCTTTGAGAATACGGTCCCTGGAAATACAATGATGGCTTTAGTATTTAAGTGTTTGTATTTGTGTATTATATTTGTGTTTTATTATTTATTTTATTTGTAGCCTGCTGCTGGTGGATAATTGTATATTATGTAAATAGTAATAGTTAACTAAGATTCTAACTAAGATTAGAAATAATGTAAAATAAATAAAAACAACTTGCAAGATCGTCTGATTTGTCTTTAATTAGCGTTTAAATAGCCTATTCCATGAGAGCTCACATCCGTTGTCTATAAATTTCGTCATGACTGGGCGTCTTTTTTTTTTTTTTTTGGCAACATTGGTCAGGTTTGACATAACCATGAGATACTGGCTCAGGCTAAATTTTCTCTCCCCGTGGTTTGTCCCGCTGTGGAGGCATACTTGTGCAAGACAACGATGTCGGGACATGTTTTAAACCGATCATCTTCCACTGCTTCAGTAAATAAATCACGGCAACAACACAGGAGGTTTTCAGTAGGGCTTATTTAACCTAGTTGACACTTGCAGGGGGAATCCACTTGCTTTTTCTCTGTATTATCTCAATATTGACAGCATGACGTGCATCACCATTACGCTGGCTGGGATAAACATCTCCCCTGAGTGTGCTTATCCTGAGAACCAGCAGAGTCGGAAACTATCTCCTTAGATGTTCGGGTGATCTTTGGAGAACTTGAATTTGCATGTAGAAACTTACAAGCTGTGTGCGCCCTGAGCTGTCGTCTGATATGAGTGGATGAGGAAGCCTCTTCTACCACTGGAATTATTTTTCCAGTATTGTTTAGAGCGTGGTTGAGCGTCATTGAAGGGGGCCAGGTGATCAACAATGACCCTCCATGTTTTTTTTGACCTTCAGTGAATCAATATCCGCATTCTTGCCATCTAGACCAACGATGGTATAAGGCCTCTGTAGTTTCCCCCTTCCTTTGGTCCTTGCGGATATTCTGGAGGACCACTCTGTCTCCCACACTGAAGTGGTCCTCCATGCCCTCCTCCAGCTTTCTCATGCGGACCTTGTCCTGTGCTGTTTTGACATTTGACAGTGCTTTGTCATGGGCTACAGGCAGGGCTTCAAGGGAAGGGACAGGGGACTCATTACCATCAACTTACTTAGGTCTTTGGAATCTCAATAGGGCAACGCGCCTCTTTCCCAAACATGAGATAGAGAACTTGGTAGTGAGTTGTTTTTTAGTTCTCAGGGCAAACATGGTTGCCTGCAAATGTTCATCCCATATTTGGGGTTTGTCACCCACTAGTTTTGAGAGTGCTCTATAAAGAAAAGTACACTTAGGCCTCGTTCAGATTGGCATCCCAAATCCGATTTTTTGCATATCCAGATTGTATCTAGAATTGATTTCAGAAAACCACATGAATTCAGATATGCTGCGATCTGAACAGCCTTTCCACATTGATAAGATTTCACTGTGTCATTTGCGTCATTTGTCACGTGACAAACATCAATACGTGGAATGCAGATGGACGGAAGTGATAGATTAATGTTAATTCTCCTTTTAAAAAACAGTATCCTTTGCTATAACGTGTCAGTGCACGTTATGGATTTGCCGCAAGTTGCATATGACCTGGAGTTTACCTCGCATGTGGAACGCAACGTCAGTGAAAGTTTTCAACCTAGACAGGCAACTAACAGCTGTGCTGGACTGCATTGATGCACTGAAATAAAGATGAGTAACGCTATTCTTCCATCTCTGATACTTCCTTGTTACTTGTAGCTGTGTGCTACAGCCCCACTTAACCATCTGAGAGAGAAACAACCAACATTCTACCCTCCGCGGTTTTTGTTTATTATTTGTGGTCATGATGTGTCAGGGTACCATAGTAACCCACGTGGATATGGCAGGTGATTAGCGGACATGGAGATCCGATATGACAAGCAATGTGAACGCGGTCGATAGAGAGAACAGATGTTGATCAGATATGCAAAAAATCTGATTTGGAGTGCAGTCTGAACATAGCCTTAGTGGAACAGACAAGCAAAAAGGGATGATTGAAAGGAAATGTTAATAGCTGGCAATACCTCTCAATAGTCTCATTCATTATTTCAACGACACCATCTGTCTGGGGATGGTATGGGGCGCAAAGCCTACGTTTTATGTTGAGTTTTGCGCAGAGTGCAGTGTTAATCTTGAAAAATAAATAAGATTAATCAGTGCTGTGTGTGTGTGTCCATAGGGGGAACGAGTGACAGTGAGGAGGATGTGGAGTTCCACACAATCAACAGGACAGTCAGTCTGAGTCAAGATACCCTGGATGGAGGAGACCTGAGCTACTCCAGAAACGACAGCAGATCCAAGATGGAGGAGAGAGATGTCAGCAGAGTCAGGATGGAGGAGAGAGACTGCAGAGCCAATATGGAGGAGAGAGACTGCAGATCCAATATGGAGGACAGAGACCTGGCTGACCACAGCAGAGCCAAGATGGAGGCCAGTGAGCACAGCAGAACCAGGATGGAGAGAGACTGCAGATCCAAGATGGAGGAGAGGGACCTGAGTGAGCATAGCAGAGCCAAGATGGAGGCCAGTGAGCACAGCAGATCCAAGATGGAGGCCAGTGACCAGAGGCTGAGGCAGAACCAAGAGCAGAGAGACCAGAGCAGGGAGGATGAGGACGACCCAGAGGCAGAGTGCACACTGGTATCTCACACACACACACACACACACACACACACACACACACACACACACCTGAAGGCCATTCTGAGAGTAAACCATGTCTGATACTCCAACCACAAACCGTAGCCATAGGAAGGCCAGAAAGGCCCTACCCACACCAGCAGCATCTCACAGCCCAATCTCAGTGTTACTCAGAGTGTTTCACATGACTAGGGCTCACTTACATTAGCCAGCGTCTCACAACCCAACCTCACAGTGGTTTTTCTGTGTTCAATGCATTCCAATTAGTAACGGTCAAATGTGATGTAGAGCAGCGAGATGAGCGGTGCCAGCGGCAAAAGTTCAGCAGTATTCAATATTATGCAAATGAAGGAGCGGTATCGCGGGCGGTAGCCAATCAGATTGCTTGTTTTTACTTCTCACGGTTGGAAAATTCGATGACCGTGGAGCTGTTTGATCATGACTTGTCAAAAACAGAATAACTGTAAGGACTTCGTATGAGGTTATTGTTGCTGGAATGGTAAACATTTAGTTGTGAGCTTCATTTCAAGAAATCAGTGTTGTAATAGCAGGCTAAGTACCTCGATAGCCAGTTAGCTTGCTAGTTCAGTCAATCACACCGTTCCCACAAATCGACAAGCCTACTAGAAGCGGGGACAGCGGCTCCGTTCCGCTTGCATGAAAAACCACTGTCAGTGTTAAGCCCTATTCGCACGGGACTAGTTTAATGGGGGGACGTATAGTAATGTTGATTAACCAGACGACGTCAGGCTTTAGAAACAACCAATTCGGACGGGACAAGAAATCCCAGTGATATTCATCTAACATGGGAGGAGTTGTTGGTTACGCACAGCAGTCGCATCCTAGTTGGTATGCACGTCTTCGTGTCACTTCCGTAAACACCATCTGTAAACATGGCGCCGACAAGGTCGAAGCAAGCGAAAGTCCCTACATATTACCGAGAGTCGCATTCGCACGGGATTAGTATTACCTATGGTAGATTCTCCGGACCGTTTTCACAGGAGGTAAAATTCAAAAAATAAGGTTTACCGGCATACTCCGCTATTTTTACTGACGTGGCGCGTTCGGATGGGACTAAATTTCCCGGTTATCATTACTTTACCCCAGGTCCCCCCATTAAACTAGTCCCGTGCGAATAGGGCTTTACTCACAGTGTCTCACATGACTAGGGCTCGCTTACATTAGCCTTGCAAGCACTAACTTCACACCTGGAATTAGACATGTTTTATTGCTCATAATGTTCTCACAGGGAGGCCTGTAAGTGTGCCTTAGGTATCTTCTGAGTGGAGAGAAAGTTAGCACGAGAAGAAAAATGTTCTGATTGCATGTGTGTGTTCTCAATGGGGGCACTGGACTAACAAATTATTATTTCTAGTGGCAAAAGATTAGATAAGGCAAATTAAAAATACTGAAACTTTGTGTGTCTGTGTGTGTGTGTGGGTGTGTGTGATCAGACCGAGACTGAATCAGACTCAGATGGAACACATTCTCTAGTGGACTGTGCTAGCATGTATCACACCCCAGGACCTGGAACAGAGGTGAGAAATCACACACACACAGACCTATCTTTGAAACCTGCTGTCACACACACACACACACACACACACACACATATCAGTGTGTTTTAGTGCCATTTTTGCTTGCATTTCTCTAGCGCCTTTCAGTGGAACCAGTCTGTAGAACCCACATGCCAGCTATTGTGTGCCACGCTTAATGTGTGTGTGTGTGTGTGTGTGTGTGTGTGGTAGAACCCGTCTTCTTCTGAGGAGGACCCGGATGTGACAGTGGAGGTGTGTCGACCACCCTTGGTCTCCATGCCTACACCATCAGGAGGTAAGCGTGTGTGTGTGTGCGTGCGTGCGTGTCTGCATGTTTGCTTCAGTCATTAAGATGACCAACATCACACTGAACTATGTATGTGTGTCCTTGTGTTTTTGTATGTATCTGTGTGTGTGTGTGTGTGTGTGTGTGTGTGTTGTCTCTCAGAGCCCCAGGCTACAGTGTGTAGGCCAGAAGAGAGAGAGCAAGGAAACATTGCTAACCATGAACAGCCAGACATCAGGTGCCATCACACACACACACACACACACACACACACACACACACACACACACGTCCATCACACACCACAAACACACTGAACAGTATGGATATCCAAAATGAATATACCTGTAACTATGGGAATATCTGTATTGATTGTGTGTGTGTTGTGTGTGTGTGTGTGTGTGTGTGTGTGTTGTGTGTGTGTGTGTGTGTGTCGCCCCCCAATGTCCTCAGGTGTATCTCCTGTAATAAGCAGATTGATGATCCCGCTCTGCTCAGGTAAATGCGCTTCAATCCTCACCTGTCTGTGTATTTACACCACATGATGAACAGTGTGTGTTAGTGTGTTAGTGTGTGTGTGTGTGTGTGTTGACACAGATGCATGCTATATGTGTGTGTAAGTAAGAATATGCATAGGCCTGTCTGTCATTTATGCATTTTTATATGTGTGTGTGTGTGTGTGTGTGAACACAGCCGTCTGCCGGATCTGGCTGCAGATTTAGCGGAGATCTCCAGCATCACCTGCTCTCCCCTCCAGCAGCACAAGATCACCTGGAGACCTTCTTACAGCACGCCCTGCAGTCCACACAGTAG
>JAODXP020001097.1:0-2500 GCA_027497455.2 Sardinella longiceps | reverse complement strand
TTGTTGTTGTTGTTGTTGTTGTTGTTGTTGTTGTTGTTGATGTTGTTGTTGTTGTTGTTGTCCGCTGTTTGTTTCTTTGTTGTGCCTTGATATCAAATGAATTTAGAGTAGCATGGCCCTCAAAGAGACACAATTGCTTTCTTTGTGAAGAAATCTATGTTTTTTGACTGCTCTCTCTTTCTCTCTGTCTGTGTGTGTGTGTGTGTGTGTGTGTTTCTGTTTGTGTGAACTGTGGCTAAGAGTGAAGAGGTCAGAGGTGGTGTGGTTGAGAGGCTGAGACAGCACTCTGTGTGTGTGTGTGTGTGTGTGTGTGTGTGTGTGTGTGTGTGTGTGTGTGTGTGTGTGTGTGTGAGTGTGTGTGTGGACTGCACTCTGCGCACTTTCTGTCTGATGCTGGCCTAACTGCTTCTCAGCTCAGGGCAGAAATAAATAAGAGCACACATCAAAGACACTCTCCAAAAAGAAAAACAAAGCTCTCTCACGTTCTCAAACGCGCACACACACAAACAAACACACACACACATTTCTCTCTCTCGTCTCTCTCTCTCTCTCTCTCTCTCTCTCTCTCTCTCTCTGCATACACAACACACACTCACACAATGAAATCTGTCTTCACACGTGTAATACACACACACACACACACACACACACACACACACACACACACACACAAGGCCAGGGAAGCATGCGTGTGATTCTCTCTGCAATGATGCTCAGCTTGAAGAAAGAGAAATAGATTAGAAACAGAGGAAAGTGACCGCTCTGATCCTCTATGTGTGTGTGTGTGTGTGTGTGTGTGTGTGTGTGTGTGTGTGTGTGTGTGTGTGTGTGTGTGCATTCCTGATCTCAGGTGTACCTATCAAAAAACTCATCCCATGCTTTTGCCTCCAGAAAGACTTGTGCTCCTAGGAGGTGTCTGACAAGATGCTTTTCTTCCCTTTTTTCAGTGTGTGTGTGTGTGTGTGTGTGTGTGTGTGTGTGTGTGTGTGTGTGTGTGTGTGTCTGTCTGTGATGTCTGGGGTTATGGCCTTTAGCTAGGCTTAAACCGCATGATGCTAACAGTGTATGGCTATCAAGCTGGGTTCAGGCAAACCCCCAACCCCCCTGGATAACAACGCTAACAGCTGAGCTAAAAAGCTAAAAGATAACCCACTGTAACTATGGGTTACAGCTAAGGAAGTAACAGCTAACCCACTAGCTATGGGTTACAGCTAAGGAGCTAACAGCCACTCTAGCTATGGGCTACAATTAAGGAGCTAACAGCTAACCCACTGTAACTATACAGTTAAGGGGCTAACAGATAACCCACTCTAGCTATGGACTACAGCTAAGGAGCTAACAGCTAACCCACTAGCTATGGGTTACAGCTAAGGAGCTAACAGATAACCCACTCTAGCCATGGGCTACAATTAAGGAGCTAACAGCTAACCCACTGTAGTTATACAGATAAGGGGCTAACAGCTAGCCCACTCTAGCTATATTGACCTTCTGCAGGTGACGTCACGTGTTCGCGTGCCCTAAGTGCTGGACGGCGGAAGTAAAGAATTTCCTATTGGGCGTCTAGCGTAGCACTGAGCGTAATTATATTTATCACAGTAATATTCGGGAGGAAAAGAAAAATGATAATCTCCTGGTGTGCCGTCGGTTGCTCAAATAGACAAGGCTACAAGCCAGGCGTTTTTTTCTACAGGATCCCCGAGAGAGATCACGGCAATCAACCGCAAAGATTGGTAACGTCCTTTAACGTTACTGTCAATGGTAATGTCCAGCTACTCAAGGCAATGCACTGCAGTGAGCATTTTTTTTACAGGGTAAGTTTTTATTTACATCTTATTTGGGCTACAACTTTATGGTATTATTTGACAAATGCGAAGTCTGGAAACTCATTTTTTTCACTCAGTTAGTATCGGGAATAAAAGATTTACCACAGACAACTCCTCAGAACAAGTTTGAAGCTAACGTAATGCAACGCAAAAGTTAGCTATCTCCGCTGAGATCCAGGTTGTGGTTCAATCTAATGCTGGCTTCACATTAGCCAAGTTTTGAGTCCGTAGTACGACAACCTAACGGCCGGAAATCATTCATTCCCTATGAGGATACGGAGACCGCATGCGAACGGGGTCCGACGACTGCGGTGCGAATACGACAGGGCTCCGGATGCGTTAAAAAAATTGAACTCGCCCGACAGTTTCGGATACGACAAAGCCAACGGTAGAGTGCGTTGCTAGGTAACGGCCATAAACATTGTCTAGAAATGCTTCAATATCAGCGAAATTGCACTATATTTTAACATTTTACAAGTGTCAAACACAACAGAAATGTATTTTGTTGGCCCCTAAGTGTGTCAGGCCGTTTAATACAGGTTACAGTGCAAGTTACGTGAACTATCGATTCACCGCCATTTCCCCCTCTCTGTTGAGAGCTCCGACTGAAAGACGTGTAGTGTCCAGCATCCGTAGGGGGAGTGTTGCGAAGTTCGGAGCTGTAGTGTGAAGGCCGC
>JAODXP020001096.1:0-21975 GCA_027497455.2 Sardinella longiceps | reverse complement strand
CTATGCATTACTCTCATAAAGAAATTATAAATAACGAAAATCACATTTGCCTGTAAAACAAATTATATGTTCCTGTTCTTTTCACGGCCACATCACATTTTGACTGAAAATAAATAAAGACTATATTTCCCTTTTCTTTTCACAGCTTGGCATACTGCAGTATTACAGAGGAAGGCTTCAGGTCTTTATCAGCAGCACTGAGATCAAAACCATCACTCCTGACAAGGCTGAATCTGCAAGGAAATAAAGTAGGAGACTCAGAGATGAAACATATTTGTTCTCTTCTAGTGGATCCCAACTGTAAACTACAGAACCTAAAGTGAGTATCACAAGACCAACCACTTAGATTCTGTCAGTGAATTTGACAGTTTATTGTCATGCTCTTTTGAACACACATGCATGCATGCACATGCAGCTGGTGGCGGCCTGCACGCACACGGGTCTCGAACCCACCACCCCGCAAACAACAAACTCCCGGCGTGTGAGTCGGACGCTCTAACCACTGAGCTAAAAGCTCTAACCACTGAGCTAAAAGCTCTAACGCAGCCGTTAGAAGCGCCCAAGGAATTGAGTTGTGAGGATTCACACATAGCCTACTGCTGCCAAGCTAGCTGCCATCCGTTACACACACACACACACACACACACACACACACACACACACACACACACACACAATGACTGTTTATCTGTTATTTGCAGCAATTAAGACATATTTCACAGTCATTTTTCAGTGACATTGCATTAACTTATAAAACTAGCCTACCGGTATGTATTATTCTCACAAATATTTAAATATTTAAAATTGGCCCATAGTTTAGTAAATTCCATTCAAGCACACTCTTGTAGAGATAGAGAACATTCCCATCATAATTTCCCACCTGATTGTCACTGGATTCTGCAGATATCACTCCACTGCAGAAAATAGCTTAAAGAGTATACACATTACACAATGAAAAAAATGCAAACACAACCGAGAAAATGAGGCGTATAACGGCTTGTCCTTGGGTCTTTTCCCCAAATGCATATATGCTAACTTGTTTGGGAATGGGCCATTGCATTGCGAACAACAACTTTGTTAACTTGGTAAGCAATGCTTTTCAGAACCTTTTGGGGAGGAGCTCTATGGCGAAAAATGTGAGCCTAAGGCCCAGTCCCATTTCTATCACTTTACTATCACTTCCCCTCGATTTTGGCCCTAACACTCGGTTTGCGCGTTCATGTGTAAGTGTAGGGTGTCCCAATACTTTCGGGACCGAGGGATAGTGGCTTTCAGCCCTTCAAATCGCCCCTTCAAACGGAGGGAGGTCGGGTGCAGACTTCGAACGAAGTGAAGTTGAAGTGAAGATGAAATTACCCACGATTCTTTGCGAACTGCGTGTCGGTACCCGATCTGTGTCCGACTGCCCGAGCTGTGTCCCGTTCTCTCAGCTCTGGATAACAACTTCAAAAATATAGCTACTATTGCAATTAAGCATGTATAACATGTTGAACATGTTGAACAGTTTACCCCGGTTAAGAGCCTTATATCCGTTCAGTGTTAACGATAGACGCATGAAACAGGTGAAGACGTTTTTATGCGAAGTGCTGTCCCATTTATTAGGGGAAGATCGCACTTCTCACTACACAATCGAGGGTTGTCTCATCTTGGAGGGAACTCGAAAACGAGTGCTAGGGTTAGGGAATAGAAATGGGATTGGGCCTAAACCTAGCGCAAACCGAAAGTAAAAGCTGTTCTTGCATAGTTCCTCTTTAAGACTTCATTCCCCTCTGTCCACAGCAACATGAAATGTTAGACACACATAATGCATTTCAGTCTTTGTACACCCCCAAAAAGCACAAGCCCTATGGCACTGTTATTAATAGTCTCTCTCATTTAAGAAATATAGATGTGGTGTATTTTTATATCTCATGTCCAACATGCACATATGGAACAACATGTAGAATCTGCTCCCCTCTTAGTCCTCATGTGTGTCTCCATGGTGATCTAATAAAATGATTCCTTTCTTTCTCTCTACAGCGTGCCAAGCTGCAGTATTGCAGAAGAAGGCTTCAGGTTATTAGCAGCAGCATTGAGATCAAAGCCATCAAGTCTCAGAGACCTTTCGCTGGGGAATAATCAACCTGGACCTTCAACACTGAAGCTCTTCTCTGATCTTCAGAAAAATCCAAACTGTAAACATGTCCAAATAATAGGATTTGAATGATTCCATTCATTTTTTATTCTAGCCTGATTCACTAAACAATTACATTCACAGTCTGTATTTGTCAATGATCACAATCATGTCACTTGTACAACAGCTTGCTGTTGAAACTTGTGCTGGATGTTTTGAAGAATTAGTGTTACTCATTTATACAGTATACTATTTGGGGTGCAATCTGGGTCCCCTATTAGTAATTTTATGTGCAAATAATATAATAATGTTAAGTGAAATCTTTGTAAATTGTGATGTATGATATCATGTGTAGGTATGTACAGTATGTATATATGCAAGAAAGAACTGTATGTATGTCCATCTGTTTGTTACATTAAAACCACTTGCCCAACTGACTTCACTCTTCTCACGTTAAGACATGTGCAGTAAAAACGATAAGAAATACAAAAGGCAGTGTCACACACACACACACCACTCTATGAAGATTCTGTTGACTCCCACACCTCAGGGATGCTTGTTCCCAGTCAGCAGATATCTGGGAATACAGAGATTACAATTTGATGGACATAGCATGCTTGGAATAGTTAACTAGAAACTAGAAATTAAAATTTTAAGTCAACTGATATTTACAAGGTTTAGTTTCCAAACAAACAGTCTAGAAATAAAATCCAGTCATTTGATAGTTAGTCTACACACCTACACATATACTTAAACTAAAATCAACTCAAAAAGTGTGTAAGAAGTGCAGTGCAGTGGGGTAGGGTTAATCTTGGTACTGTACCTCTTCCGTTGCACTGACGAGGTTCTGTGTGGATTTACTGATCTCACTTGCCACTGTAACAGCACCTGTGCCTGAGTAAGCGGAGTTGGCCCTGTTCAGGCCATTCATATCCACAGTGTAACTGGCTTTAGTAGGCCAGCAGAACTGGTTATGCAGGATGAAATAAACAGCAAACACATACAGGCCCTGCACAAGATAAAACACAGGAATTTGTTTTCGATCAAATCTGTGAAAGGAATTTAGTTTTTTCCAAATCTGTAACTCAACCAATAAGGCATGGGCAAAGACCACCAGCACTCCCACCAGACAGATGAGTGGCACCAAAGCAGCCCACCAGAGGGCAGCATAGATGTTAGGGATGAAAGACCTGTGGAGGAGAGATGTTAAATGGATAGTCCACATTTTTTTTTAAAAAAAAAAGGGTTATTCACCCTCTTACCTGGTGTTACATATGTGGGCATTTTTGTGGCCATTTTGGTCCCAGTGCATCAGTCAATTGCACCAGTCAATTGTGCATGTCTATATCGGTCAATGAGGTAAATAACTCATAATTCTCCATTAACAAGGCCATAGGCATCAGGGATGCTCCAACTGTATCATACCACTCCACAGTGCTGGAAGCCCCAAGCTCAGGAGGGTGAACTCTGTGTGTTCATTATTCCTCACCAGATCTGCCAGAAATTCACTGCCTACACAGGATTGTAGTTGGGGTGTTCACATCTTCAGCACCTTTCATACTGCCATTATCCTGCATATACTAGGCCTATCCTACATAACTACCTACCAGAATGAGCTCAAACTGAGTACCAAAAGCAACATAAAACCCACTGCCATTGTTAAATTTCATTATTATTATTGGCAATTGATTAAAAGATATAAAGGCAAATGGTAAGCCTACAGGCCTGGCAGAACATGTAACCACCACACATTCCAACAGTGTCATCTTGCCTAGTGATATGTCGTCCAACCTGTTACAGATGGCTTAAAAGGGGAGGGTTCAAAGAAAATGAAAGTAAACTGATGTAACTATTTTGTGGATCTTCAGGGAGGGTGAGGTAGATCTTCGAAATGGTGAAAACACAAAACCACGAAAGGTGAGACATTTCACTTCATTAGCCATAAAGTACGCCTACACTACCCAGCATGTTGTTGAAGAATAGGCCTATAGTATAACTGATGTCTTATTGTCAGAAGGTACAGAATGATAGCCTAATGATCTAGCCTACCGAATGATAGTGGTGTAATCACAAGGTTTGTTATCTAGTAGGCTAGCTGAGTCCACTGTAACGTTACAGTAGCCTCGCATGATGTCCCCCAAGTATTCAATATATCAATGGAGGCTGTTGTTTTATTGAGGAGTAGGCTATAGGCTATCACAATTTTTTTTTTTTTTTTATTACAACATTGGTCTATTTTGTTGTACTGTATGTAGTAAGGTGAGTAGTAAGGTGTTTTTATTATCATTATCATCATCATCATTATTATTATTATTATTATTATTATTATTATTATTATTATTATTATTTACCTATAGGGATATATGAGTTACCTTATTCTTTGTGAATTCTATAGTGAAACCTGAACCAGTTCCAGGCCTGTGTGGATGTTGACGAAAAGTGACAATGGAAAAACAAGTCACAGTTAAACACGGGGATACTCCACTGGGGCAGAGGTAGGACAACTGTGCACTTCATAATTGCACTTCTGAATGTGAGTCTCGGTAGCCCTACAGTAAATGTAATGTTAATTTTAAATGTAATAATCTTAATAGTGAATGAACTTCCAATAGTAAAAATGACTATCGGGTCATTCCATGTCAAATCACCCGATGGGTTAAACCCCACCCCCTCAGAAATTGATGAAATTTGGTGTGTAGGATCATCACACCTGAACATTTAATTTCTGAAAATTTTAGCTCAATCGGACCAACGGTTCCTAAGAGACACCGGGTCCAATTTTCAGATTTTTGCCAAAAATGGGCTGACCAACCCACATTGACATTACCCTAATTTGCTTATTTCTGGGTCAAATCCGATAATCTTGGTGTCATTTGAAAGCTAAGACCCCCAGGAATCTGATTATATGATTACTTTCTATGATTAGACCCATTTTGACTAAGTGACCCTTTGACCTTTACTTTGGACCTGAATTTGACCTTGTGGATCATGTGACCTTCAAGCAACCCCTGGTCTAAAAGTTACCTCAGCATGTTTTGAAGACAATATAAAAAAATCAGAGGTATAATATTTTTCGTTTGTCAGCAATTTTAAAACAAAGTTTGGTTGAATGTGACAAAGGAATATTCCATGCTATCTGGCTACATTACATTCCAGTGTCTATGCTAAGCTAAACCTAAAATAAAGCTATGTTTGTGGTTGGCAGACTAGGAAAATGCATGCACTTAAGCAAAATTTGGTTCAACGTGATAAAATGGTCTTTAAAGGAATATTCCACCTTTTTTTAATCAAAATTGGTTATTCACTCTATTATCTAGAGTTGCATATGTGGGTAAAAGCACTTTGGTTTCAGTGCATGCATTTTCCTAGTCTGCCAACCCCAAATCCCAAACTAGCTTAGCATAGACACTGGAATGTAATGTAGCCAGATAGCATGGAATATTCCTTTAAAGACCATTTTATCACGTTCAACCAAACTTTGTTTTAAAATTGCTGACAAACAAAAGATATTATACCTCTGATTTTTTGATATTGTCTACAAAAACATGTTGAGCTAACTTTTAGACCAGGGGTCGCTTGAAGGTCACATGATCCACGAGGTCAAATTCAGGTCCAAAGAAAAGGTCAAAGGGTCATTTAGTCAAAATGGGTCTAATCATACAAAGTAATCATATAATCATTTTCCATTTTCAAACGACACCAAGATTATTGAATTTGACCCAGAAATAAGCAAATTAGGGTAATGTCAATGTGGGCTGGTCAGGCCATTTGTGGCGAAAATCTGAAAATTTGACTCTAGCATATCTCAGAAACCGCTGGTTCGATTGAGCTCAAATCTTCAGATATTAAACGTTCAGGTGTGATGATCGGTTACACCAATTTTCACCAGTTTCTGAGAGGGTCAGGTTTAAAATTCACAAAATTTTGGGTGATTTGACATGGAATGACCCTATCACCAATGTGCAAACTCAAAGGATCCAGACTTGCAACTTCATGTACAGGTCCGCCGTCTCCAGCATCGAAACTGATGTGCATCTTTCATGGAATCATGTTTAACCTGTCAGTGAACATTCTTGCTTGTTCCTCTGTATGGTCAGTTGAAACCACATCTTTAGATGCACCTTTTTTTGGTTGCATATTGAATCAGAGTAGGTTTTGTCTGTTTCAGGTCAATCACTATTATTAGGTTTATTTACATTTGTTAAATGTCAGAATAAAGGGAAAGCAATATTCTAGAGATATTTTTTGTTTGTTTGTTTTATTGACGTCAGTCAAAAGCTTACATACACTTCCTTAGTATTTAACAGAATGGCCTTGAAATGTTTAATTTGTGCAAAAAGTAGGGGTATTCTTCCACAGGCTTCTCACAGTTTGCTGAACTTTTGGTCCTCGGCAGAACTTATATAACTGTATGTGAAGATGACGGTGTAAATTATAGGCCTATACCCAAATGAAACTGAAAAAAATTAAATTAAATAGAAAATTAAATGAAAATTAAACCCTTTAATTAGAAGCTGACAGGGATTTCTCATTGCAAAATAACCTTTAGCTTTACAGTTTCACTTGATTAGGCCACTAGAATCTTTAATGGTTAGGCTATTAGTTATCAACAGATTACGGAACAACGTTTTGTTCATCAACAGATTACAGAACAACATTTTGTTCATCTGACCAGACAGTTCAGTCAAGCGAATTAGCTTGATATTTGGGAGCGAGAGGAAACTAGCACACCTAGGCTACTGAACTGGAAACTGCAAATGGTTTTCTTTTGCATATAGTAGCCATAGACTAAAGAAAAACTGAATGCAGATTTTCTCTTGTGTATATCAAGACAGAAAAAAACACACATTATCTTTTAACATATGCTATTCAAATGCCATCTATATGGGGCAGGCAGCATTGAACAAAGTAATCCGTATTACGCAAGATCTGATATCACCAAGTAATTAAGAGTCCAGCATCAATGTTAAACTTGTTTGTCCTGGATCAATGGCATTGACACTGATCTTGGACTTTTAATTACTTGGTGATATCAGATCTTCCTCTGTATTACCAACAAAATAGCAAAGCCAATTTAACCCCTGGCCCAATTGAACCCCTGGTAGTAGGCTAGTGGTGGTGGTATTTTCAGGTACTTTTTCTCATTCTTATTCCTTGGCCTAAATGATTATATACAGTATACGAATTGACTCTAAGCTATTGCTTTAAATGAGCATGGCAGACTGATTGATTTTAGGCAGACTGTGCCACCTCTGGATCAAGACCAAAAGGGAAAATACAGTGTAAATTATTCCATATCTCCGTTGTTCCAAGAAACTGTATGCTATCTTAGGCAAAAAGAAACCAAAAATATGATCCATCTTGGTCCACAGACAAAAAAAAAATCCTATTTAAACAATTGACATGGTCTGGACAGATTTAAACTTCTAAAAGACAAGAAAATGCCCAAATACAAAATGATTTGTCTAACATATTACACTGTATGTCCAATCCTACAGTTCCATCCACAATGTTAAGCCTGCATCTGCTGTGTCCATTTGTGCATCCCAGAAGAGTGATAATTCATGTGGTCGCATCGTTAACTTTCAAGATAACACCAGGTAAGACTGTTGGAATACAATAGGCTCTATGTTGTTTCAGGTCTCCATGTGCTTGTTACTCTTTTCAAACTGGAATACTGCAGTACAACTTACTACGTACACCATAATGTGGAACCAGGAAAACTTCATATATGTGAACAACTTAGCACTTTGTTGTCCTACCGACAGCTCTCAGCAGCCTCAAAGAAGAGGGATAGCGGTACTCCCTAGGTCTAGTAATCAATAGTGGGTTAGCCAAACAAAACAAACAAACCCAAACAAATAGGCTGACAAATCAGACAATTTCACTGCATATTTCTGTGTGCACGCACATTCTGAGTTCCGTTTGTAGGCCATCATCTAGCGTAAATCCTGTGCATAGTTTTATAAGTGAAGCCCCAGCTCTCCTTGAGCTACTGCCTGTCTCCTGAAAGGCTCCATAATGGAGGTTGTGTTTAAAGCCCCCACTTGCAACATTTAGGTAAAATTTCGACGTTTCCTATTCATTACACCTTTATGTAAATTGCCTAGAACTCACTAAAATTGATAAATTTGTGACTTCTCAGCGCATTCAACTGTCAATACATTTTGTTAGCGGCGTTCTCCATCGACTATGCAATTCTAAATGGAGGATTATTGGCAGAAACGCTTAATAACTGCTTTGTTTGGTTCTTACGCTGATTTTTCATGCCAGCGGAGCGGCGCTCTGTGTTCAATGCATTCCAATTAGTAACGTCAAACGTGACGTAGAGCAGCGAGATGAGCGGAGCCAGCGGCAAAAGTTGACGGACCATTCAGACGGGGCGGCAAGCCGACGGCAACGCTCGGCGTTAACGCTCACATCAGCCAGTCACAACCGTGAATCTTTTGACGCTGTGTTTTGATAGGACAACGCTGGCTACAGAGCGTTGAAACTTTTGCCGGATGACGTGCCAGCGGCAGCCAGCGTTGTCCTATCAAAACACAGCGCCAAAAGATTCACGCTTGTGACTGGCTGATGTGAGCGTTAACGCTGAGCGTTGCCGTCGGCCTGCCGCCCCGTCTGAATGATCCGGTACCTGTCCACTAACCACGTCAACGTTTCTAGCAAAACGCGAGTCCCCTGCGTTGTTTACAGGAGGCGTGTCATTTCAAATTTCAGTTGGCTGCTCTTTCCTGCTCCTGTTTGGTTGATTCCAACGGCTCAAACACGACGCTGTACTGGCATTGGCTAATAAGGCTGCGTTTGACGCCTTGATTTGCATAATGTTCAGCCGAGCCCAACTTTTGACGTGACGGATGAACGCGCTGCCTTCCCACAATGCTTTGCGGGACGATTTGACGTGCTCCATTGAAAATGAACTGAAATCGCGACGCCAGTTATACTTGACGTGACCAGTGGATCTCCACGGTGAGCAGTGTTCAATATTATGCAAATGAAGGAGCGGTATCGCTGGCGGTAGCCAATCAGATTACTTGTTTTTACTTCTCACGGTTGGAAAATTCGATGACCGTGGAGCTGTTTGATCGTAACTTGTCAAAAATAGAATAACTGTAAGGACTTCGTATGAGGTTATTGTTGTTGCTGGAATGGTAAACATTTAGTTGTGAGCTTCATTTCAAGAAATCAGTGTTGTAATAGCAAGCTAAGTACCTCGATAGCCAGTTAGCTTGCTAGTTCAGTCAATCACACCGTTCCCACAAATCGACACGCCTACTAGAAGCAGGGACAGCGGCTCCGCTCCGCTTGCATGAAAAACCACTGTTAGCTTACTGGATGACTCCACCGGATCCTGCATAGGTTCTCTGTAAAGACACAGTAAATCTCCTTGCTATTGTGCTTATGGTTGTGCCTTGCTGGACATTATAACATTATATGTCTAATCCTACAGTTCCATCCACAATGTTAAGGATGCATCAGCTGTGTCAATTTGTGCATCCCTGGAGCAACGTGGTATCACAACTTATCGTAAGACCCATACGATAAGCACATTACCAAGTCGTATCTATTGTATGAATAAAACGCAGCTCCTCGTCCTTATGCGACGACCAGCTTGTTTTTCCCATGCCCTGGCCACACACGTTATTGACATGCGCGAAATATGGAAGCATGCGGTGAACTGTAATGGTAGGTGCAGAGCGGTATAGAAAAGGTAGGTGAAATTGGATCTAATAATGTAGCCTAACAATTAAAGTGTCTTCTTACGTGGCTTAAAAATGCCCACGTGATTTGTTTATATATTCGATATGTCCAAATCATTATAGTGTCACTGTTAGACGCCCTTAGCAGCAAATGTGGACTGATGTGCAGAGCAGACGGTTTTCCGAGTAACTGTGCAACAAGGTCTCACAGACAAAATGGGCAGGTACCACGTTCGTCCAGTAGCCGGTATTTGAAGGCTCTAAAAGCGGCCAAGAGCCCCAGTATGATAGGCTGTTTGCGGTCACATGGTACATGTGTGAACACATGTCAGCGACGATGGCGGAAGAAACAAATCTGCTGGAGGTGGCCGGTGTTGATATCGCTAGTAGTAAGGTTTGTAAACGAATTTAATCTCTTCTGAATTAATTGTTTTTGGTTTTATCGATCAGTGAATGTATTTGTCTCGACCACTGTCTAAACTAAAGCATCTTTCTCAGCCGGTTTTATCTCGTTTGGTCAACAATTTAAAACTCATGTTCAGTAACGTTACCCTAGTCAAGTCAAGTCAATTTTATAGCCTTGCACATTTAACGTAACAGTGTTGACCCAAAGTGCTCTAATACAAAAAATAATATGGTGAATAATAGTAATAAAATAATGAAAGAAATAATGGTGACAACAACAATGATGTTACAGGGGGGAAATAATTAAATAGGCCTATGGCTTAAAAAATAATAACAACAAAATAAAACAGAACAATAACCACAAAATAATAATAATAAAGATAATAAAAATAGAAAAAGGGGATGGGGGGGGGGGGGTGAGTCTTTAAATTTGATTTAAACTCATGTAGAGTCAGAGCAGAGCAGAGGTCATTCCAGAGTCTGGGAGCAGCAACAGAGAAGGCCCGGTCACCTTTTGTTTTCAGAGGAGACAGAGGGACAGAAAGGAGTTGCTGGGCTGTCAGGTGGTGATGGTAGGATTAAACGTAGTATCAGATAGTGTAGATACAATGTTTTTTTTTATTACACTTACTTTCCGTTGCTAAAATGATGAGATTTTCTTGTTTTGTTTAATAAAGTTACTCTTTAGTTTACACATATTATTATAGACCTACCATGAGTAGCCGAGTGTCTGTACATTTACTATACATTTAGGTGTATGGTAAAGCAAACAAGGATGACTAGGCCTGTTTGAATATGAGGTAGGCTATTTTATTATGAATATGGATTAATTTGGACTGCAACTACTGGCATTCTCAAATATAGCATCAGTTTGAAATGAAGACATCAGATGCAGAAACCTCTACTGTACTGCATGTGCCATAACAATTAGTTTTATTGAAATAGCGTACAAACTCCACTCCAACTCAAATTTTATTATTCTGACCTGATTTGTTAGTAAGCTACTTGATAAAGATTTCCTGGAAATTATTATTAAAACAATTAAATTTTAAAATATTGTTTGGATTTAGAGCCTTTTGCATCTGAACTCTTCTCAAAAATCCAATAACAAAAGTGACTCACACACCTGAAATGGACAGCCAATGGAGACCCTTTAGCAAGGAGAGAATTCAACTGTGCATATTTTAATATGTTATATATTTTTGTATTAGCCAGACCAAATCAATCTGCGGATGCTGGTCCAGAGAAGGTCCTGATGGAGGCTGTTGCTGGGGTAAGTATTGTGGTTGCTCGATTATTTTTACTGTGTTTTTTATTATCTACTGTTCTCTTTCATTGCGTAAGAAAGACATGCTATTAGACTAACTAACTACAAATGTTATCATCAATCTAAATGAATGAATGTGTGTGTGTGTTTGTGTGTGTGTGTGTGTGTGTGTGTGTGTGTGTGTGTGTGTGTGCGCGTGCGCATGTGTGTGTATGCCCGTGCGTGTGTGTGTACCCATGTGCGCGCGCCCACATAGGAGCATGATGCTGTGAGGAAGGAGAACACACAGCTGTGTGAAGCTGTGAGAGAGAGTGGAGAATGAGAGGAGCACAGAAACAGACAAACTGAGAGCAGAGCTCCGCAGACTTAGGTCACTCACCACCCACACACACACACACACACACACACACACACACTCACACACAGACCATTGTTTTCCTCCACTCACATGGTCATCTAGATGATTCTGCTCTGTGTTCTACACCGTGTCCCACATGTTTGATTACATATACATGCTGTACACATACATTATTAGAGTTACACACACTCAGCTGCAGTATCACTTCCCAACTGTGTGTGTGTGTGTGTGTGTGTGTGTGTGTGTGTGTGTGTGTGTGTGTGTGTGTGTGTGTGTGTTCAGGTGGAGTGGGCAGCTCTTCAAGCGGAGCTCCAGAATGAGAAACAGGCCAGGGAGAATGCTGAGACTGAAAATTTGATGGAACACATTAACCCTTTGGAGGTGTGTGGGTGTGTGTGCGTGTGTGTTGATTTCAATTTGTTGCACTATAGTGTAATGACCTAGGTCTTGGCTTGGTATGTATGCATGTTCAGTGTAGCTGAGATGGACCACTAAGCTTTTCCTTGGTATCACAGTGGAGAGTTTTTGACCAATGAGGATTAGTGTGCGTTGAGTGTGTGTGTGGGTGGGTGTGCGCGTGTGTGTGTTAGGGGGAGAGTGATGCCTGGCCTCAGGTTAGGTTAGGTAGAGATCTTACCTGGTTTCAGGTGTGTCTGAGGTGAGGCTGTGTGTGGCAGCCTGCAGTCACTGCAATAGTTTGTCTGGGTGGATCACAACAGCTGAGGTGCTCTGCAGATGAGACGGCTCCTGAGCGATGCCTTGCGCCTAACCTAACCTGAGGCCAGGCAAAATATCTACTTCCCTATTGTGTTTGCCGTGTTGTTCAGTGTTGTTATGTGTGCAGTGTTGTTCAATGTTATTGCCTCCGCTTGTGTGTGTACATCTGCAGAACACCTCAGCTGTCTTCATCCACCCAGACAAACTACTGCAGTGACTGCAGGCCGTAATGCACAGCCTCACCTCAGACACACCTGAAACCAGGTAAGATCTCTACCTCACCTAACCTGAGGCCAGGCAAAATATCTACTTCCCTATTGTGTTTGCAGTGTTGTTCAGTGTTGTTATGTGTGCAGTGTTGTCCAATGTTGTTGCCTGCGCTTGTGTGTGTACACTTTCAGGACGAGAGCGATACCTTGCGCCAGGAGCCGTTTCATCTGCAGAGCACCTCAGCTGTTGTCATCCACCCAGACAAACTATTGCAGTGACTGCAGGCTGCCACACACAGCCTCACCTCAGACACACCTGAAACCAGGTAAGATCTCTACCTAACCTAACCTGAGGCCAGGCAAAATATCTACTTCCCTATTGTGTTTGCCGTGTTGTTCAGTGTTGTTATGTGTGCAGTGTTGTTCAATGTTATTGCCTGCGCTTGTGTGTGTACACGTTTAGGAGGAGAGTGATGCCTTGCGCCAGGAGGCGTCTCATCTGCAGAGCACCTCAGCTGTTGTCATCCACCCAGATAAACTACTGCAGTGACTCCAGGTCACCACATAGCCTCACCTCAGACGCACCTGAAACCAGGTAAGATCTCTACCTCACCTAACCTGAGGCCAGGCAAAATATCTACTTTCCTATTGTGTTTGCAGTGTTGTTATGTGTGCAGTGTTGTTCAATGTTGTTGCCTGCGCTTGTGTGTGTGCACGTTTAGGAGGAGAGTGATGCCTTGCGGCAGGAGCCGTCTCATCTGCAGAGCACCTCAGCTGTTGTCATCCACCCAGACAAACTACTGCAGTGACTGCACACAGCCTCACCTCAGACACACCTGAAACCAGGTAAGATCTCTACCTCACCTAACCTGAGGCCAGGCAAAATGGTTGTTCAGTGTTGTGATATGTTGTTGTAATCTTATAATAAGTGAGATAGCATCTACACATCTAACTTTGGAATAGATCAATTTAAGTACCCTAAATCATATATTTTTAGACAGCTATTGGAGTGTAGATGCCATTTAACTTATTATAAGCCCCATTTCACCTTTGTGTTTACAAAATATCCCCATTCACTCGTGTTGGGTGCGTATTGCTGATACAGTACAGTTCTGAGTCTGTGGTTTTTAGGTTACAACCTTGGGATAAATCAATTGGAGTAGCCTAAATCATATATTTTCAGAAAGGACTTGGAGTGTAGATACCATTTAATATATTGCATGCCCCATTCCACCTTTCTCTCTGTAAAATATACCTATTTGTTTATGGTATGTGAGCATTGTTGATGGAGAAGCACAGCTCTGAGTCGGTAGTTTTTAGGGTGTAACTTAAGGATAAATCAATTGCAGTTGCATAAATCATGCATTATTAAAGCTCTTGGATAATGGATCAATTGAAGTAGCCTACATCATACATGTAGAGAAAGCTCTTGGAGTGTAGATACCATTTCATATATTATAAGCCCCATTCTACCTTTCTGTCAACAAAATATCTCTATTCGCTTGTGTTAGGCGCATATTTTCAATTGAGAAAAACAATTCAGAGTCTGTGGTTTTTAGGCTGTAACTTTGATATAGATCAATTGAAGTAGCCTACATCATACATGTATAGAAAGCTCTTGGAGTGTAGATACCATTTCAGATATCATAAGCCCTATTCTACCTTTCTGTCAGCAAAATATCTCTATTCGCTTGTGTTAGGCGCATATTTTCAATTGAGAAAAACAATTCAGAGTCTGTGGTTTTTAGGCTGTAACTTTGATATAGATCAATTGAAGTAGCCTACATCATACATGTATAGAAAGCTCTTGGAGTGTAGATACCATTTCAGATATCATAAGCCCCATTCTACCTTTCTGTCAACATAATATCTCTATTCGCTTGTGTTAGGCGCATATTTTCAATTGAGAAAAACAATTCAGAGTCTGTGGTTTTTAGGCTGTAACTTTGATATAGATCAATTGAAATAGCCTACATCATACATGTATAGAAAGCTCTTGGAGTGTAGATACCATTTCAGATATCATAAGCCCCATTCTACCTTTCTGTCAACAAAGTATCTCTATTCGCTTGTGTTAGGCGCATATTTTCGATTGAGAAAAACAATTCAGAGTCTTTGGTTTTTAGGCTGTAACTTAAATATAGATCAATTGAAGTAGCCTACATCATACATGTATAGAAAGCTCTTGGAGTGTAGATACCATTTCAGATATCATAAGCCCCATTCTACCTTTCTGTCAACAAAATATCTCTATTCACTTGTGTTAGGCGCATATTTTCGATTTAGAAAAACAATTCAGAGTCTGTGGTAACATTGAGATAAATCAAATGGATTTATCTCAATAATACTATATTTCTAGAAAGCTTTTGGTGAGATGTCATTTCATTTATTAGAAGCCCTATTTCAGATTTCTATCTGTAAAAAAAAAAATAAAAAAATTGTGATTTCATCTATTTCATTAAGGCGCGTATTGCTGATTGTAATACACTGCAATGTCAAGGATTTTTAGGGTGTTACTTTAAGATCAGTCAATTATAGTAGCCTGAATCTCCAGTGACAAAAAAAAAAAAAAAACACAAATCATAGTGATGAGCTACAATTTCAGGAGAATATTATGCTTGGTATGTTTAACTGTGTCTCTCCATGATTTCTAGGGCGCTGTCAAGATGCTGTGAAGAGGAAGAACTCAACACTGCCAAAACCAAGGAGATGGTGGTGGATTTCAGAAAATCTAAGCCTGCCCTGCTGCCAGTCACCATCAAGGGGGTCAATGTGGAGGTGGTGACCACATATGGGACTACATCTGGACGATAAACTGGACTGGTCAATCAACATTGAAGCTCTCTACAAGTAGGGGCAGAGCAGGCTATAATTCCTGAGGAAGCTGGGGTCCTTCAAAGTCTGCAGCAAGCTCATCTGGATGTTCTACCAGTCTGTTGTTGCCAGCGTCCTCTGCTATGCTGTGGCTTGTTGGGGTGGAAGCATCAAGAAGAGGGACGCTGGGCGACTACACAGGCTGGTAAGGAAAGCTGGCTCTGTTGTGGGAGCTGAACTGGAGTGCATCACTTAAAAGGACTTAACATAAAAGGACACTGAGCAAGCTGCTCAACATATGGGAAAATGACTGTCTTTCACTCCACTACACTATCATACAGCAGAAGAGTTTGATCAGCTGGAGACTGCGCGCCCTGACATGCACAATGGACAGATTTAGGAAGTCATTTGTACCCAGGGCCATACAACTCTTCAGTGCTTCACCAAAGGGAAAAGGAGAGCTGGACTTCTCTGCATAGTCTATCTGCACTCCCACCCTATGTACACTCACAGGACTTTTGTTCAAGTCACTGTTTTTACTGACCTACTGGCTATAACCCATATGCATAACCTGGCACAACCTCTCATACATCTGACTTATTCTTCTTCCCTGCCAGGATGCCATAATTGTTTTGCACTGATGCCAAGGATGCCTGAACTCTTTTCAGTAAATTATGTCCTTTTTTGGATCTACAGAACTGTTTATAGTATGCCGTATACATTTTTTATTGTCCATATTTATTACATACGCACATATTTATTGCTGGTCAATAGACTTTAACCTGCACTTTTGCACTATTTGACTTACCTGCACTACTACCTTGACACACACCTCATACTGGAACTCTTGACATTACCAATCCCAAGCACACTAACGCGCATCTGTATCTCTATTGTCTTTAGTATTGGATTCTATTGCCTTTTTGCCTGGTAATGTTGACTTATTTTATGTTCACCTTGTGTATTACATTGTAGTGTATGTTGTGTGTGGTGCCTTAAAGCTGCTGGTACCTTGAATTTCCCCTTGGGGATCAATAAAGTCTCTCTCTCTCTCTCTCTCTCTCTCTCTCTCTCTCTCTCTCTCTCTCTCTCTCTCTCTCTCTCTCTCTCTCTCTCTCTCTCTCTCTCTCTCTCTCTCTCTCTCTCTCTCTCTCTCTCTCTCGACCCAGTCTCTTGACATGAGTGTCGCCCACCAAATGGATGTCCTATTCATTTGACTTGTCAAGCACTGCCTACTGATTCACAGCCCAGAATTGTGATTTACTGGCCAATGTGTTTTTTCATGAGAACTCTTGTCTTGTTTTGCCTAATGCCCTTTGTGACCAGAAGGGGATTACAATATCAGTGGCCTCAGGATTACTCAAACAAAGAATTAGTGAAACAAAGAATTAGTTATATTTTTTTAATTTATTAATTCAATTCAATTTACAATGTGTCATACCTTGTGTATTCCTGCTCTCTCTTCCGTTTTCCTTTTTAATATATTTATTGTACTGGTATTTATATGGATGTGTATTTTCAAATGCTTTACATGCAAACATTCAGGAACCACTTAAGCACCCTTTTCTGAGCCAATCTCCTACTTTGATGTTTGTTGTGTTGAAATAAGTCCAGTGTCATGCCTCATAATCTAAGGCTGCATTTTGTTGATGTACTGTTTTCAGGCACCCAATAAGGGGTGAGTTTTTTCTTCACAAACCACTCAAAGGCCCATATTTTGAAGTGACTTGATGCATTGATGTACAGTTCAAGTATTCACATTTTTCTCACATTCACATTGCTGTTTAGAGTGCTCTGATAAATCCAAGGCAGCAGAAAGAAATAATCTGTTTTGGCACCACTGTGATTTTACTTAATTGTATTTACTGATTTGATCTGATTGACATTAGTAGACATTCTATGTGCTATGATGTTCAGATAATCATTAAAATCATTAAAAAAGACACTAAATTCTCCATATTTTCAGTTGACTGGATATGTTGATGTACTGAAATAAATTATTTTTTACTGATGCATTGTAGGAATACACTGTGGAGATTTCTACACCGAGATTGAATACACAACTTTGGCAGCCTACAACTGTGACTTTTGATATTAATAATCCATTAAATTATACACAAAAGTATTTGTGTTTGAATTCTTGCAGGAATGTGTAATATGCTGAAATTATTTGATTTGACCTTCTGTGGCAAGTATGAGGCCAGAGCCTTGGAAATGCAGAATTTAAGAATCCAGGGGCTGTGACATTAGATACCTTCAAGTAATTAAATTATTAAAAAACTCACTTAAACAGAATAAATTTGTGTTGACATGATAAATAAATATGTTAATATGCTGAAATGAATCGAAATGTACCAATATGACCTGCTGTGGCATGCCAGAGGGAACATGGATGCTTGGAAATACAGAATTTTGGCACCCAATGGCTGTGACTTTTGATACTTATAAGTCATTAAATCATTCATAACACACTAAAACGTCTAGATTTTGGGCTGACATGATACATAAATGTCTAATGTGTTGAAATCAATCACAATTTATTCATTTTACTTGCCATGGTAAGTCAGAGGCAAAGTAGATGCTGGGAAATACACAATTTTTGCACCTATCGGCTGAGACTTTTGATGCTTACAAGGGATTAAATCACTCAAAATACACAAAAAAATCTGTATTATGACTTCTCCTGATGCATAAGTGTGCAATATGCAGAAAAAAATCAACTTTTACTGACCTCACCCAATGTATCAAGTCTGAGCTACAAAACACCCTTTGAAAGTACCACTGAAAGACCCAATGAGCAAAATAGGTCCTGGTTAGCAAAATTCCACATATTTCATGAAACATCAACATGTGGCACATTTTTTGATTTAGGGGTAATAACAAACTTCTGTGTCAAATTTGAGACCTCTAAGTGCTTGTGTGTTCCTAGGAGGCGGAGCCAAAAATCTAAAAATGTGAATTTCTAGGGGGCGCTATGGAGTCTGTAAATGAGTGAGCTGTAATTTGACTTTGCTTTCTTATTCAGTATGTTACAAAGATACCACATGCCAAATTTGAGGACTCTAGCTGATTGCGTGTCACCAGGAGGCGGAGCCAAAAATGAGAAAAACTTGAATTTCAAGGGGGCGCTATGGAGTCTGTAAATGAGTGAGCTGTAATTTGACTCTGCTTTCTTATTCAGCATGTTACAAAGATATCACATGCCAAATTTGAGACCTCTACCTGCTTGCATGTTGCCAGGAGGCGGAGCCAAATACTGGAAAAAACACCAAAAAATGTGAATTTCTAGGGGGCGCTATGTAGTCTGTGAATGTGTAATCTGTAATCTGACAGCACTCACATATTTTGGGTGTTTAATAGATATTGCATGCCAAATGTGAGACCTCTAGCTGCTTGTGTGTTGCCAGGAGGCGGGGCCAAATATGAGAAAATTTGAACTTCTAGGGGGCGCTATAGAGTCTGTGAATGTATGAACTGAAATTTGATTGTACTTACATATTTAGTGTGTCACATAGATGTCACATGCCAAATTTCATATTTGTATGATGAATGGAAATTAGATATGCTAACCCTAGGTCTCTATATGCACAAATTCCATAGTTCAGTTGAAACATGATAGGGTTAAACCAGTAATTTTTGACAAAAATGAAAATGTGCCACATATATTGATAAGAGGGACAAAACAAACTGCTATGACAAATTTGAGACCTCTAGCGCCTCATGTGTTGCCAGGAGGTGGGGCCAAATATGAGAAAATTTGAACTTCTAGGGGGCGCTACAGAGTCTGTGAATGTATAAACTTAAATTTGATTGTACTTTCATATTGAGTGTGTCACACACATGTCACATGCCAAATTTCATATTTGTATGATGAATGGAAATTAGATATGCTAACCCTAGGTCTCTATATGCACAAATTCCATAGGTTAATTGAGGCATGACAGGGTTAAAACAGTAATTGTTGACAAAAATGAACATGTGCCACATTGATAAGCAGGATAAAACTACTATGACAAATTTGAGACCTCTAGAGCCTCATGTCTTGTCAGGAGGCGGGGCTAATTATGAGAAATTCAAAGGTTCTATAATTCTATAGGTCAATTAAGGCATGATGCTATTACTATTTAGTACTATGCACAATCTGTGACAGGCCAGGACAGAGAAAATGGAATTTCTGGCTGGCACGAGTCTGCGAATGTATGATTGATCATATAGGCAACCAACAATGTGTACTTACAGTATCACACACTGCAGAGAAATGTCACAGAGGTTGCGTTGGGATCAAATGTTTTATTATCATTCCATTAAAAGCAAAATAAAGCTTCCACAATCAGAAATAATGAAGGACAACGGTTACAAAATATACAAGTAAGGTATTGAAATAAAAGAAAACAAGAATAGAATCTGGTTTCCGAGATGTTTGGCAGAAGCAATGGTAATCAAAATTGTGTTTGTTTCTATAACTTTCAATCCATTTAATAAAAGCAGACATTAGAATAATGAGAGAGAAGGACCAACATAAAATACTATTAGTAAATATGACAAAAATGTATACCAAAAGATGTGCATCACTCAAATGATCGATATCTTGTAACAATTTCCAGTATGACATTATGATTTAATGGCAAATGATGCATAGAGTTGATGGAATCTTCAAGACAAGTGAAAAAAGATCACTGGAGATTTCAATGTTTCATTTAGATTGATGTATGATGAGATTTGTTACCAGTCAGTACCTCACAGACACATAGTACTTCATAGAATATGGACACCTAGTCCACATTCATAGAAAGCACTCTTCTCATGTACCCATACACATAACCACAAATACTATGTACTAAGTCGAAGTCAAAAGTCATAACTGTATTAAGACTCGCAACTCACTAAAACATAAAGTTGGCAATTGATATCAAGATATCAGACATGATAAAGAGATAGACAGTAACATATAACAAGCAACAAACAAAGACACTGTGAGCATACATTCTAGACTGTCAGTGTTTCAAGAGTCCTTGAGATATGTACAGTATGTTGCTGGAGTGCAATAGTATTGAGTTACAACAAGGTGCAGTGAGGCAAAGTGCATGGTGCAAGCAGCATCGTGGAGATGAAAGTGTGTATAGAGTGGTTGTCCTTGGTCCTTGGTTGTGTGTGTGTGTGTGTGTGTGTGTGTGTGGGGGCATGCTGCTGTACTGCTTGCCACAAGGTAGGAGGGTGAACAGTGTGTGTGAGGGGTGGGTAGGGTCTTTGATTATGTTGATGGCTCTTCTTTGACAACGGGATGGATACTGAATGGAAGGTAGTGGTAATCTTGTGATCTTCTCTGCTGTTCTCACCTCCCTCTGTAATGCTTTCTGGTCAGCAGAATGTGGCAACTGCCATACCAGACTGAGAGACTACTGGTGAGAAGGTGTTGGTGGTCCATGTCAGGTCATCAGTGATATGCACTGCCGTTGATGGTGAGAGGTGTGTGAGGCTTGTGATTCTTTCTGAAGCCCACTTTCCTTTGTTTTGTTAACGTTGAGATGTAGGTTGTTAGTGTCACACCAGTTGATGAGACGGTGTACCTCTTCCCTGTAGGATGAGTCGTCATCGTAGCTGATGAGGTCAACCACTATTGTGTCATCAGCAAACTTAATGATGTGGTTTGTGTTGCATCAGGCTGTATTGTGTTGTATCTGGCTTGTGTTGTATCAAAGCTGTCTCGACTCCTTGCTCTCCCTCCAGCTCCCTCCTCCCCTGCTCCTCTCTCTACTGCTGCTCCTCCTGCTGCTCATCCAGACGCTTTTCTACTGCAGCGTTCTTGAGAGGAGCACACTGCACACACAACAGAAAAACAACATTTAACAACACAAGATTACAACATATCACACTGCAAACACTGCATACACATTGCACACACAACAGCACAACACTGAACAACATTAAATAATACTACACACGTCAGGCAAAGTAGAAATCTTGCCTGGGCTCAAGTTAGGTAAGGCAAAGACCTTACCTGGTTGTGAGGCTGTGTGTGGCGACCTGCAGTCGCTGCAGTAGTTAATCAGGGTGGCTGAGGACAGCTGAGATACTTCCTGTTGCAAGGCATCAGCCTCCTCCTAAATATGAACACAACACATTCAACACATACTACTCCTCATTAATCAAAAACTCTTCACTGTGAGGAACAACTTAGTGATCTGACTCAGTTATACTGAACATGCAAACAGAGCAAGCCAAGATTGTGATTATTACACTGTGCATACACACACACACACACACACACACACACACACACACACACACACACACAACAGAGAGCCAATGTGCTCCAGCAGGTGAATCCAACACACACTGACTCATTCTTAAGCTCTGCTCAAAGACCTGCCCACTCCACCTGAACACACACA
>JAODXP020001095.1:0-21672 GCA_027497455.2 Sardinella longiceps | reverse complement strand
TCTGAACATAATTGCTGCTGTGTTTCAAAATCGCTAATTCTGTGAGGTTCACTTAAGTCAACATTAGGAACCAGAATGCAGTAATTAATGTTTGGCGGTATGGCTCTGTTCTGGGGAACTGCCCATCCATGTGCATACCGAGACAGAGCTAGACAGAGCTACTGCAAGTAAGAACCCGCCCCCACCGGCAATCGGAATTCCATGATTTCTGATCTTCCTGCTATTTATTTATCATCCCTAACCTGGTCATAACCCATAGGATATGTATGAGTAGCGTCGACTTATTCATACACTATTTACGACTTTCCAATGTCTTTATAGTAGATATCTTACGACCTCACGCCGTGACCAGTCTGCATAACTAGCCCCACAGTTTGCACTTGTCTTTGTACGAGGGTCTGGGATCTCAGCCATTGAGAAACTATTACTAGACAGTACAGACATTTAAAGTCAAAACGATTGGATCAGCCCCTGACTGATAGTCTATTAATTCTCACATCCTGGTTGATTTGCTAGGGCTTGATGTAGCTGATGCAAACAAGGTCAGCGGCTGGAATCCCAGACCCTTGTACGACGAGACGCGTAGACCGAGGGGTTGGTTATGACCAGGCTAGATCAGCCCTTGACTGCCTGTAGTATTTACGAATTGCATTCGCAACACCTCCCTTTGTTCGCTGATTGGCGTTTGGGAAATGCCTCCTGAGAAATCGGACAAATCAAAGTTCAATGGGACAAATCCCAGACAGAACATTGAAGGGAGATCATCAAGCGGAATTCTGTAGGGGAAGGCATGGCTTGGCTAGGCTAGCATTGTATAAATTTATACATTTCAGATTCTAATTCATTATTTTAATTTTAAATGCTGTGCTGATTTGTTTACACATCTTTCTGTTCACAGCTTATGTGACTGGTCTAAGGGTAGTGGTTGACAGTGCAACGGATATCACAGAGGAAGAGATTGAGGAGACAATCCTGAAACCAGTGAGTCAAAGCTTCTTCCTGCTTTAAGTTTGTGCCTTCCCCCTAATAGCACCACTGACTTGTGTGATATTCTCCCTTTTAAAGTAGCAGTATGAATATAACATTAACACTCCTTGAAATGACAACACAAAAACTACTTGTGGGTTGCATTAGCTTTTCAAATATTCTGGCAGTCAATGATGTCAGTGTGTAAAATTAACATGATTCCTTCATGTCTGGTTACATATCAGAGCCATTTTATGATTATTTGTAACACATTTCTTACATACTGTTCCTTTAAACCTTCAGCTCCGAGAGCAACTCATCCAGAATGGGCTTCCGAATAGCACCAGCCTGAGTCTGAGGCGGTTTTACAAGATCAACCCCTGAAAAGTCTATAGCCAATTATTCATCCATTAACTAAGGCTATACTTTAAAGTCTTTTATATCAAACTTTCCCCATAAGAGAAGCAATAAAAACTAAGTTTCAGTTTAAACACATTCTCTGAATGAATCTTTGCTTGACACTCATTTGAAGAAGAGTCTCTTCACCATCTACAGTAAATACCTACTCTAAGTTCTGTCAGAAAATCTAAAATCATGGCTCGCTCAATGTGGGTAGGGAGTTGTTGGGCAGGCTTGGAATGGCTTGTTTGTTGCGCTGATTGGTTGTAGCCAGATCCAAAAAAGAGAATTGCAGAGGCAGTTTGAAAGATTCTGCCCTAAGGATTAATCCAGTTCAATTCAATATAATTCAATTTTATTTGTAGAGCGTTCAAATACAATACATTGTCTCACAGCGCTTTACAGACAGTATGAGAAGCACCCATGAGTAACGGGGCAAGGAAAAACTCCCTTCGCTTACCAATAATTAATTTTTAGGAAGAAACTTTGGGCAGATCCACGCTTGATGGGCTTAACCCACCAGGGGCCTAGTGAAGTATCTGTAGAGTCGGTCCACAATCCATTGTGGCCTGACTATTATAAATTAATTTGGCTTGTTTATCTTGTAGAGAGACCAGGGTCTAGATAATAATCTAATCTTATATGGGTGCGTTTAATACCTGATGTGCATATAGCAGGGAATGTAGTTTTTCAGCTTGCTTCCTCTTGCCAAGATATCTGTACAGGAAATCTTTTTTTTTTTTTTTTTTTTTTTTTTTGAAAATTGATTCAGATTTACTGTAAGATGCATCTTTCAGCTCTCAACAGAAACACGGTTTTGGTTTAGCAGTGCAAACTTGCAAATAGTGAGTGGATATTTATATACCTGTAGAGAAAAAATGGTTTTGAAGAAGTTACATCGAATTGATTCGTTTGATTTAGAGTTGGTCCTAATTATCTAATTATGAAGGATAATATTGTAAAATGAATGCCAGTTGTTGGTACCTGTTGACTAAGCGATGGCGGCAGTGTTATGGTTAAATAAGAGGTGGATAAAATTTTGTGATCACTGCAAAATGGGATGCAATATGCAGAATCAGGTGTTTGCTACATGAGGAAAATGTTTGTTGATGGAAGATTATTGCTCTGGTATAAGACTTTAAATTAGGAATGCAGTGGGATTTGGCGATGTTAAAAGTTGTATTTAGCACATAAGCTCTACTAAGAGGTGGATAAACTTTATTTCCAACATTTGAAAGGTGGGTAAACTGCATTTAGTTCCTATGTGTTTAGCCATCATCACCTCATCCATGGATGGGATATGCATGTCCATATTAACCAGTTGTCAATCACAGGGCTCAGGGAGTTTGGATTTGACTGTAGATTATCAGTGTGAAACAAGAAGAGTATTGTTTCCTGATGAACTGATGGTCACAATTCTGTGCTCGGAAACGCTGACGCAAGAATGTCTGAGATAGGGGTAGGCTATGTGCACAAACCAGTCTGTGGCTTATGTTTTCATTCGCCACATTTGTGCCAACCACAGCAAAAGCTCCATTGTGAGGTCAAAGAACCAGAAGCATATCTGAAGATTGCTGGAGACAGGGGAGTGAGAAACGTGGTGAGAGAGAAACTTTTACTAATACTTTTTATTAGCAGAATTTTATTTACAGAATTTTGTGTGTTGTGTTCTTACAAATTGTAGTCAAGATAATGATAAAATTATTTTGTAGCAGAGATGACAAAGAATAAAACACTTGGTCCATTATACAGTCTATAAATAGCTCTGGAAAAGATGAAGAGACCGCTGCAACATTACTTTCTCTGATTTTATAGTTACAATTACAATCTATATTAATTTGAGTACATACAGTAACAACATTTTCCCAAATTCCAAAAATATTTTTGTTGAGCATTTGATTGATGGCTTGTGACCATCCATCTTTTGTTTTCACATGGTGGTCCTTCATCCACACCTTGATTGATCTTCTGTAACAGGGTGTTCAGTGCTCTATGGCTATGTTTTTATTTTAAACTTGGCAAGGCAAGTTTACTTCTAAAAGTTTAAGTGTAAAACATGTAGGTGAAAAATAAAAAAACATGGCAAATGAAAGTAAAATAAAATGAAAGGGGGTAATTAAAGGTTAAAATATACAGAATAGACAAAATTGAGGTAAATAAATGAAACATTAGGAAAAAACATCAGAGAACAGTTTGGTCTCAAGTCTAGATTTGAAACTGCCAACAGTATGGGCTTTTTTATTTCTTCATTTTTATTTCTTGGGAGAAATGTTGTGCCCTCTGTCATTTGGAAATTTTGAGCATAAATAGCCTCTTGTTGAGTTAGAACATAAGAGAGTGCGATTTAGCCAAAAGGCCCATTTCAACACATTGCCAAATAAGGTTTTAGTGAGGCTTGTAAAGTTGCACTTTAGCTTATTTCGAGCTATTTTAACATCAGAGAACAATGTAGGCTACAATGCTCCATTCATTGATTCTTAACAATGCTTCAGTTAAACTAAAATTGCAAATGATTGACACTTTAATCTATCCACAGTAAAATCCAGAGACGAGGGAAATAATATGAATGTGACAACTCCAGTTGTATAAAAGAAAGAAAGGAAGCAGTACTGTATCTCAATAGAAGCTTTTAGATTTAAATTAGTAATAGGCCTGCCACATTCCTGTAGAGTTGCCTAGAGTTGTCTTTTCACATTTTCTATTACTTTCCCACAGGTGATGTTTACAAACTCTACAGGATCATGTTCCTCACTCTGCTCTTCTCAGGTCAGCTCAAAACATCTACATATTAAGCTTCGCGAGTCTAGGTTACTGCTTTTGCAAAGTACCACAATTGTGGTTGCCATTTAGCCAAAAGAGGGCGCCATTTAACCAACATAGCCATTTCAACATATTACAAGGTTTAAAGGGACACCAGGCAGGACTACGGTTTTCTATCTCCGGAGCTCCATCTACAGTCGCCGAAATATTAGAATAAATACAACTGCGTTACACATTCTCAACAATCAATGTAAATTTATTTGCAAACCAAAGAGTACAAACCAGAGATTATCATTTCTATGCGGTACGTTGTCTGACAAGCTGGTAACACCAGAGACACTTATATAGGAGGAGACAAATCACTTCAGAAGTCCTCCTATTGAAATGCACTACGGCTGTTCGTAACGCAAAGATGGCGGAGAAGAGAAACTGGACTGGACTGAACTGCCTTACGTTGGAAATAGCCAATCGCGTTGCTGAACGCTGTATGACTGACGGTAATTTTTTTTGTTTACTACCTCCGTCACTATGGTGATAGCCATGCCGCGATTGTCAGCACAGGCGCAGTAAGCAAATTGCCGTTTTAAATAACGTTTTTTTAGCTTTGTTTTTGGGTCTGTCTGGTAGATTTTGGCACTGTTCAACTCAGATATAAACGAGGATTCACACCATATACTTTTTTTAGTCCATACGACCAGCCAATCTGTACTTATGGATATTTTCCCATTCATTTTGGAGGGTCTGGTCTTGTTAAGCCCAAATAGCTGCCCGAAGGCGTATCCAATATGGCAGCCGAGTGACGTGATTTGCCTTAGAAGGACTTTGGTAATATTTGCGATTTCAGTTATACCTACTTTCAGTTTCTATTTCGTGGACCCGACACTAGCCCATTCTGCAAGTGGGATTACCGCGAAACTAATGCTTGAGTCTGATGAGAGAGCCTTCGGTCACCCCGTAATAAACCATTTAATCATCTAAGTGATTTCGAGGCTGGTAAATTAACAGTAAAACGTTGCCTGGTGTCCCTTTAAGTGAGGCTTGTAAAGATGCACTTGAGCCTGCAGTTTTGGGCTCTTTGTGAGTAAATAATTTTCGGGCCCTTAAACATTGATTATAACATTGAAATGTCCTCAAAGATCCTGCTGTCAGTTTAGCCTAGAATTCTAGATGTAGGCCTACCCTTGTAGCAAATTGATTTGCTCAGCGAGTGACTGAAGTAAGTGATTGATTTGCTCAGTCAGTGACAACTGAAAGTACAAAGTAAGTTGTTATTGCCCATTCACTTGGTGTTAGTTGCCAGTTCACTGCTTGGTCTTTGTGGTATCAAAGAAATTTTCTTGTTCTTTTTTCTACCTACAGCACTCATTGGCCAATTGTCTTCCAAAGTGCAGCATCATATCAAAATCAATCCAAACTGACGAAACAAAAGTAATGAAAGATATGGGGTAGCACAATGGCAGTCAAAAAGTTGAAAAAATGAAAGGGTGAGAGAGTGGGAGCTGCAATAAGGCTGTAGCTTGGCACCATAGCAGTTACTCTCAGGAACAGTAAATCTCAATTAAATATAGGCCATAATTAGAACCTATTTGAACAATCAAAACGACTAATACATGAACAATATGTTATTAGTTTCCTGGTTAATAAGCAACTAGCTAATGGCAGAAACAAATAAAAAAAAATGTGGACAAATAATGTATCAAACAAATATTATCATTATAAAGTGTTACTGAAAACACCAAAATTAGGTGTTTCCTGTTAACAGGCTGAGAGACCAAAACAGGGGTCCATTTTCCATAAACATCATTTCTAACTAAGTTAGTAACTTTCTTGGTTGTATTGCAATTTCCCATTGCCAACCAACTAAATTGCTAGAAACTATGCTTTTCAGAAACGGACGCCTGGTTCATCTTGTCTCTTCTGTTTTGGCAACAGGCTTCTTCTTGCCTCTCAGCTCGACTCTCTCTCACCAGTACCACTTTGTGAATGAAGCTAAGACCTGGACAGAAGCCCAGACCTACTGCAGGACCAATTACACAGACCTGGCAACCCTTTACGACACAGACGATGTGAATGCCCTCAACCAACTTGGCAGTCAGACTGGCTCTGCCTGGATTGGTCTCTATGAAGACGTTCAGAATAGCTGGAGATGGTCGGACGGCAGTGTATACACAGCTGTCTTTACAAACTGGAATGCAGGAGAGCCCAACAATGGTGTTGGGGGAGAGTTCTGTGTCCAAATGTTAAACGGTGGACCATGGAATGATGTAAACTGTAATACCCCCCACAGAGTGGTTTGCTACGGTTGGTACTCTAGCATAAAATTACAGAGGAATTTTGAATGAATTAATTTAATTGTGGGTGTGACGGAGTATCGTCACTACGGTTGAGTATGCGCTCTGACTGCCATACCAACGAGCCTGGCTCTTTGCTGTTGAGGTCAAATTGCACGTTTAGCACCCGGAGACCAGGGTTCGAGACCGGGTGGGGTCACTGTTCTCTCACTTTGCTACAGGATTACAATTAAATGAATCATTTGTGTGTGGTATATTTAAAGGGATATGCCACATTTTATGAAAATAGGTTATTGACCCTCTTACCTGGAGTTACAGTATGTCGGTAAAAGCATTTTGGTCTTTGGTGCATGCGTTTTCCTTTTCTGGCAATTCCAAATTTATCTTTATCTTTGCCAAAGACAAAGGGTCCTATCTTGCAGATGGTGCACCATGCCTTCGCGACTTGCGCAAGCTGTCATTGCTATTTTGTGCAAGCGCAGTCAGCGCACAGCTCGTTTTTCTGTCAAATAATTCACGTTGTCTAATTAGCAAGTGACTTTCCGTCCTCGGAGGTGTGTCGAAGGTGTGGCTAGGCGCAAAGCTCAACAGATGCTATTATACAGACGCAGAAAAGGGATCCGCCACGGACTGGAAAAAACCTGGTCATTCGTCAGTCACGCATTCCTGAAATGCTATTTTATGGGTGCACAACGCAATAGGTAATGCAGTCCTCGTTCCAACATAACAATGAAGGCCACAACAAATAATTATTACAATCGGAAAATCATCATGATGTTCAGGAAGATGTGGTTAACCACAATTTATTAGCCTGCAACAGAAAACGCGTGAGGATATAAGAAGGGGGGACGTTAAATGGAGAATCAAATTTACTTTCGCGAGATATCTATCAGGATTAAATCAGCTGCCTTAGTGTCTTGTGCAGCCTGTAGACATCAATTTAATATTACCAGACCCATTACGACTCTGACTATAACTCTACCCGACGTGTGAGCTTGCTCGCTATTCAATATTTTAATTTCTTTAAATGCACAAGGAAGAGATCAGCTGGTGTGATAGCAATTCACCAGGCGCATGCGCTCTTCGTTCTTAAAGGCAATGAGAGATTGATCTGTCATTGGTTATGTCTGTGTTACACCCATAACACACCCATGATTAATTAGGCACCCTAAGTCCAACCTTTTTGAACTTTGCGCCGGCGCAAAGTTCATTTTCTGCGCTGTGAAAATAGCAAAAACCATATGCGCCATCCGTCAAACAACAGTTGGCTTTGCGTCGTCAAAATAGGGCCCATTTACTACTTTATTTTCTTGTGCCTATGCTAAGCTAAAGATTAAAAAAGGGGAATTGGGGATGCCAGACTAGCAAAACGCATGCAGTGAGACCCAAATGCTTTTTGGGTAAAAACCCCAATTCATTAAAAGATGGTGTAGCCCTCTAAGCACTTAATCAACTAATTGATTTACATTTTCTTGTTGTTGTTGTTCATAGGAGCCGACGGTAGTTACACTCTAGTCAGTAATTTGTCAGCGACATTCAGTGAAGCCCAGACATACTGCAGGGACAACTTCTTTGATCTGCCCAGCATAAGGAATCTGTCTGAAAATGAAGCCGTCCGATTGGCTGCTGCTGGAAATGATGTATTCATTGGCCTGTACAGAACCAGAATGTGGTCAGATGGTAGCGAGTCCTCATTCCGAAACTGGAGATTTCTCCAACCTGACTATGCTTTAAATGACCGCCAATGCACGGCAGTGTCCTTTAGTGACTCAGGACAGTGGACAGATGAGGATTGTACTGACACCAACCCTTTCTTCTGTTACACAGGTAAACATCCAACATCCATTGCCCACTTTTGTCACTCTGTGTCTGAAAATAATTGCTGCTGTGTTTCAAAACCTGTCAGGTTCATGTTCACAAGTCAACATTAGGAACCAGAATGCAGTAATTAATGTTTGGTGGTATGGCTCTGTTCTGGGGAATTCCCTGGCCATCCCATGTGCATACCGAGCTAAGAGCTAGCCCCCATAGCCATTGGAATTCCATGATTTCTGGTCTCCTTACTTCATATTGGATCATCCCTAATCTGGTCATAAGCAGCCCAACAGTCTACGCTTCTTTTTGTATGAGGATCTGAGAGACGTCCGAGGCTACTTGATTACTTGCTAGAGACATTTATGATTGGATCAGCCCCTGACTGATTGCGTATTAATTCTCGCATCTCTGCTGATTTGCTTGATCGGGCTTGAAGCAGCCGATGCGAACAAGTTCAGTGGCTGGAATCCCAGACCCTTGGTTATGACCAGGCTAGATTCCTCCTGGGAAATCAGACAAATCAAAGTTTAATGGGACAAATCCCAGACGGAACACTAAAGGGAGATCATCAAGCGGAATTCTGTGGGAGAAGGCATGGCCAGGCTAGGCTTGCATCGTATAAATGTACACATTTCAGATTCGGATAGATTATTTTTTAATTTTAAATGCCGTGCTGATTTGTTTACACATCTTGCTGTTCACAGACTATGTGACGGGTCTAAGGGTAGTGGTTGACAGTGCAACGGATATCACAGAGGAAGAGATTGAGGAGACAATCCTGAAACCAGTGAGTCAATGGTCAATGCTTGTTCCTGCTTGAAGTTTGTGCCTCCCACCAAATGGCACCACTGACCTGTGTGCTCACAGTGTATTTTCTCCCTTTTAAAGTAGCAGTATGAATATAACACAAACACTCCTTGAAATGACAACACAAACACTACTTGCGGTCTGCATTAACTTTTCAAATGCAGATATTCTGGCTGTACTGCAACTGTCAGTGAAGTCAGTGTTTAAAACGAACATGATTCCCTAATGTCTGGTTACATATCAGAGCCATTTTATGATTATTTGCAACACATTTCTTATATACTGTTCCTTTAAATCTTCAGCTCCGAGAGCAACTCATCCAGAATGGGCTTCCGAACAGCACCAGCCTGAGTCTGAGGCGGTTTTACAAGATCAACCCCTGAAAAGTCTATAGCCAATTATTCATCCATTAACTAAGGCTATACTTTAAAGTCTTTTATAACAAACTCCAACTCTCCCCATAAGAGAAGCAATGAAGTCAGCTTCAGTTTGAACACATTCGCTGAATGAATCATTGCTTGACTTGCTTGACACTCAAATGAAGAGTCTCTCCACCATCTAAATACTCTAAGTTCTGTCAGAAAATGAAAACTCTAAACAGTAAGCTGAATGGCTTTTCTAATCAAAACGAAAAGATGCTGTTTGCACTTTGAGGTGCAATGTCAGTGTTTTATTGATAAAGCAGAGAGGAATTTTTGTGTACGTCGATGTCTGTTATATGTTGATTTCTTCATGTACCATGCTGTATTGTATTTTTTTTGTACAATATGAAATGATGAAAATAAAATGTCTTGAAGAGGAAGTGTTCATTGTTCAAGTGAAAACAGACTCTTTAATATCTGTTGTTCCCAATAGTCTTGACGGCAAGAGCAGGTCATTATAAAGCATGTGAGCACCAACAATTTTGCACACAAAATTAGCCAACAACCCAACCTCTGATATTATCATCTTGTCAAGTGATATGACTTCAGGTATCAGGTATGGATTTGCAGTTTGTGTGCAGTTTTTTTCTTGTATGTGTTTGAAAACCAACAACAGAAAAGTCTTTTCATTCCACATGAATTGTTCACCTGTTCCTCATGTTCAGTTGGATTTCCACAGATTATCTCTCTTCCACTGAGACAACACTCAGGACCATGTTCTCCATTGTGCTTCTCTCAGGTTAGTGTGAACAGACTTATGTTTCAGTTTTTAAAGCAGACCTGATGTAAATACCAAGATTTTAACTTTGGAGAGATGCACAGTTCACAAACAATACATTATATTTTTAACCTTTTACAATTTGCAAAATCTTACTATATAACTGTCATTTTCATTCCTTTGTGAACAGGCATTTTTACCCTTGCGTCAGCACTTTCTCTCGAGTACAACTTTGTAAACGAACCAAAGACCTGGACAGAGGCCCAGAGTTATTGCCGGACTTATTACACAGACCTGGCCACCGTTTACAACTCGGATGATGTGAACACACTTATTCAGCTTGGCAGTCAAACCGGCTCTGCCTGGATTGGACTTTATGATGATTTGCTGAACAGCTGGAGATGGTCCTATACAAACAGCAGTTTCTATGGTCCAGGAGAGAGAGAATTTAGAAACTGGGCATATGGAGAACCAAACAATGCAGGCGGGAATGAACTGTGTACCTTAATGGACCTTGTAGGTACTTGGAATGACTTAAATTGTGATTCCAACTCAAGAGTTCTTTGTTATGGTGAGTATTGAAGAAGACTTATGATCCCCCCCCCCCCCCCCAAACTATATTTTAGAATTTAAAAAAAAAAAAAAAAGAAAAAAAAACGAAATTTTGATTTATTTTGTTCCAGGAGGCGGTGATGACTATGTTCTCATTCATGGAACAATGACTTGGAGCCAGGCCCAGACCTACTGCAGAACCCACTACATTGATCTTCCAAGCATAAGGAATGTGTCAGACAATACAAAAGTCTTTCAAAAGGCTCAAGGACAATATGTATTCCTTGGGCTGTACAGAACCCGAACATGGTCAGACGGGAGCAACTCTTCCTTCAGACCTTGGTTGTCAGGCCAACCTGACAACTCCAATGGTGTTCAACACTGCACTGCGATGTCATTTAGTGACTCAGGCCAGTGGACAGATGAGAACTGTGCTGATAACCTTCCTTTCTTCTGTTACACAGGTAAGAATATGAGATTATGAGATGATATAATTGCAAAATCTGTGTGCAAAAATTTGTAGGCCTATCTGTTTGCTTTAACTAAGTAACTTTATCCCAAAATCTCAGACTTGAATTCTGCAAAGCTTGTAACCGGTCTGAGAATGGTGGTTGAAACAGAGACTGTCCTTACCGATGCTGAAATCGAAGAGATGATCCTAAAACCAGTAAGTTACGTGTCCAACAACAGCAAGTGCATTAAAATGAATGGAGAATTTTTTTTCTTTAGAATGTTGGCTCTGCTGCTGTGTCTGATGTAGCCAGTTACATTGTTTATAATGGAAGCTATAATTGTGAAACGTTTTTGAATTCAGTGTAGCCTCCCTGTCATGCTCATCCTGTTTTTTTTTTTTTTTTGCTTTTTTTTTGCCATCAGTTTCATGAGGAGCTCATTCAGAAAGGCCTTCCGAACAGCACCACTGTGCACCTGAGAAGAGCTCACTGGGGCAACCCTTAAGGAAGTCGTCAACATTATCATTCCTGTTTCACACACTATTTTATGTGTGCCAATGAACTAGTAAGGTTTCAGTTATACCCACAAAATATACCACATAAATAGGCAATGTATTATACTGGGAAAAGTAAAAGTACAAAAAAACAACAACAACAACAACCAGACCTAGCAATCACCAGTATGTGAAAATAGTAGGCCTACTATTGCTAGTGTAATGATACCAATCAAACCAGCTTGTGCACATTATTTTGACGATATAGGTCTGCATTTTGCAAAACATCCCATATTTTCAGACTTGCTCCTCATGTAGCCTATGTGTTTGGATCATGGATGTGTTTAGGGAACTGTCATTCTTCTCTGAATACCAAGGGTGACATCTGCTATGGAAATAAACTTTAAAAGTTGTTAAACAATGTAGTGATAAGAGACTGGCACTTACCCCTCACTGAATGTGATTCTAAGGAATGAGAGCCTAAACCAGATTCATTTTAAACACTCATCATGCTATTCTGCATGGAGACAAGAATTCTTGGTATCAAGAATGAGGAACAAGGAAACAGATTCTAATTTCTAACACTAGCCTACTATATTACTGCCTGATTAACTCAGAAAGGTAATAATATGGCATGCCATTCAGGAAAAAAACCTTGAATATATTGAATGAAACTCAGAATATATGGAATGAAACCTTGAATATATTGAATAAAAAAAACTTTGAATATATTGAATGAAAATCAGAATATATGGAATGAAACCTTGAATATATTGAATAAAAAAAAACTTTGAATATATTGAATGAAAATCAGAATATATGGAATGAAACCTTGAATATATTGAATGAAAGAAAAAACTGAATATATTTAATGAATTCGGATCGGTTTCATTCAATATATTCTGGACTTCATTCAATATATTCAGAGTTTCATTCAATATATTCAGGACTTCATTCAATATATTTGGGGTTTCATTCAATATATTCAGAGTTTCATTCCATATATTTGGGACTTCATTCAACATATTCGGAGTGTCATTCAATATATTCGGGACTTCATTCAATATATTCGGGGTTTCATTCGATATATTCGGAGTTTCATTCGATATATTCGGGACTTCATTCAGTATATTCGGAGTTTCATTCAATATATTCGGGGTTTCATTCAATATATTTGGAGTTTCATTCAATATATTCAAGGTTTTTTTCCTGAAAGGCATGCCATAATATAATATATATATATTATGTATGTATATATCCGGAACGTAACTCAAGAAGACTGTATTCACTCCTGCCTTACAGTAGTGTAACAGAAGATGTGTTAATCCAAATCTCTCTGGTAGAAGTTTGTTAAATTTATCATTTCCTCTGTCCAGTTCGCTTTGTACAAATCTGACAGTACAACTCTGTGCCACATGCAGAAGTTTTGTAATGGCACTGCAAGTGTGGTATAGGTACGGGCTAGAAAAGTACAAGAGCCTGGAGGAGAACTTGGTGGTGAGATGGTGCAGGTCAAATTGCCTACAGATAAACATCACCAAGGTGAAGGAGATGGTGGTTGGCTTCAGGAGATCCACCACTCTTCTACTCAGGGCCTCCGTCAATGAGGCAACATCTGGGCGATGAACTGGACTTGACAAGAAACACATGCACTCTTCAATATCAGCAGCAAACTTCTACTGATTCTTAATCAATCTACCATGACCACTTCCCTCTTCTGAGCCCACGGTTGCAACTTCCCCCACAGGTCACAATGTTTCAACTCCTAACAATTTGGCACACAAACGTATCCAACAAGTTATGTCAACAACCCAACTGTGATATCTTTGAGCCACGTAGTAACTAATCATCACACAAAGTTCTTCTTTGGCTAACTGCCATTTATTGTAGAACCAGGGCCGTTTCAGCAGAACAGGCAAACCAGGCAATTGCCTGGGGCCCCAGGCTGAAATGGCCCCGACCCCCCAAGAATGATTGCTTTATCATTTTAGTAGTTTAATTGGTGGTGTTTTCCAATAACATATGACAGAGTTAGACAATTACAAGTTCAATTCAAATAATTATATTAATGAAAGTTGCTTGAAGATTATAACAATGCGGTTTTTATGGGAGGTGAAACGGCCCTGTGTACAACAACAAGTAAAGTTAACAGCTCATGGCTTCGCGCTTTCTTCTCTACTATAGCTACGTTGCTTCTAGCTTCCATCATATCCTAGAGCGCTAGCTCCCTATACAGACATTACCTATTAATGCCTTCACATTCAGTTTACAACACAACCCAGAGATTAGCATCTTGTCAAGTTATATTGGTCACTCCAGGTATGAGGAAATGTCTGCATGCATGGGACAGTCCCAGCTGGTTTCACCAGTTCCACTTGTCTATTCCATCTTCACCACATGGAACCTTTCAAAAAGTGCTTTGGTTTACCAAAGCACGGACATTCAACTTGATTGAATTTAGGGTAAGATGACAATCTCAGTACTCTTGCATATTTGGTATCATTTGTAAAGTAAGGAAACTAAAACAAATAGAAATGTAATGGAAGAGTATTACTCTTTTTGTGTGTAAGCACTTTTACGGGAAAAAGGTCCCAGGGAAATGGACATGTGTACAAAAACATACTCATGTGAATCTGTTTTTGTTTGGGTTGTCTATTACCTAAAGAAGACCCACTGGTTTGGTGTTCTTTTCTGTTAAAATACTTGTATTGATTGGTAGATCGTGTGCAGATTTTTCTTGTATGCAGGGGTGCCATCACCAGATTAAAAGTAGTATTGCCAATTTTTTGCCCATCCCGGTCAGGCCTTACGAACGTGTACGCAGCGCGGACGGTCTGAATAATTCTCAATCCGAATAAATTAAATGTTATTATGCAACATCATTATTATTTGGTGCTCAAATCAGACACGTTATCTACTACTGAGTGTAGATGCATCCCATCACCCTGAATTGACTAAAAAGTAAAACAAATGTCTCAACATTTTGTGTTAAACAGCTCAACATTTAATGCACATTTTAAAATAATAAGTCCCAGAAAGGACTGACATAAGAAAAGTGACAATGACAAGTTTACAGACCTGAATATAGCAATAGAAAATTTGTAGTAATGGAATAAATGTACCAGGAAGTGGACATTCTTCAGCACTTGCATTTTTGTGAATTTCATATCACTGGGAGCATTTTGTTCATGGATGGAGACCTCTGAAAAGTCACGCTTCTCACCGGTGGGGAGTCTTTTGAAGCTCTGTGTGTGTTTTTCCTAGAAACATATAGGTGACTCTATTAGAAAACTTGAATCTTCAAGTCTTAAACCTATATACTGTAGTAAAAAAAAAGACTCTGATGTGTCAATCAGTCATGAAATTCCCATTCACCTGCAAGGAAACTTAGGAGGAGCAAACAAATTTAGTTGGAAACTACATAGCATTTCTGAATGTCTCTTAGTCTTATGTAGCCTATAGTTATGTTTAGGCCTACAAGGTTCACACTTTAGAGGTCTTGTCCAGATGCCTTAATAGAGTTAGTTTTAGAGTTTAGAGTTAGTTAGTTTTCTTTGAACCATTCCTTTAAAAAAAGTTTTTTGTCTAGTTGTTTTACACTAAATTTTAATGAAAAAATAATTTCATGCCATTCACTTTCATATTATTATTGTTGAGGTTTTCTAGAACATAAATACACTTTTACATAATTCATCCAATTTAGTTGGATGAAAAACTTGTGTAGCAGATAGCAGAATGCCATTGTGCAGCAGACTGCCTTTGAGAGGCCCTAACCCTTTGTAATAAAGGAAATCAAGGCATGTATGGATTTTGCTTTGGTTAAACCACAGGAAAACTGTACTTATACAGTACATAACAGCAACAGCAACAGTTGGTGCTACAAAGCAACTTACCAAGCTTAATCTTCATCCATGCACTGGTTTGTGTCAACAACTGCAGCATTGCTAAATGTTTGTCTAAGGAACATTAAGCATAAAAGGTTAGACAGATATGATGTGGCAACAAAATCATCAAACAAACAATAGAATGGTCACACATGATCGAATGTGTTTAATAGCTGTAATAACTTAGTTGTAATTACCTAGTTGCATCTTCATCCATGACTTGGTCTGGGTCAACCACAGCAACACTGTATGTTTGGGGAAATAAGAAACACAGTACACATACAAGGGTTTATTTTTGCATTGTGTTGCATTGTGGTCACACATAAAAGTTTTTTTTTTTTTTTCATAGTGTGATCCTGGTGTGGGATGTCACATGACACCTACAACAAACATCATGACTGGTGCATGCATGTTGTGTGTTTAATTCACTGATGAAGTTGATTATGACCTGTCAACCCAGTTTACATTGATGTGATTACTTACCTAGTTGCATCTTCATCTATGACCAGATCTGGCTCAACCACAGCAGCACTAGCCTCCTTCTGTCTGTTTGGGGAAATAAAAAACACATACCAGTAACTAACAGATACTGGCCCAGTAGGGTTTCGCCTTGCATTGTGTAAACTAGCCTTCAGCTGTCACACATGGCAGAAAGTGCAGAAAGTGTTTTTGTATTGTTTTGTAGTAGAAGTCTTAATTTCGTGTGGGATATGTCACAAACATCAGGACCTATATTGTGTTTCACCCCTTTGATTAAAATTAACTGATGAAGTTGATGATGACTACCTACCCAGTTTACATTGATGTGATTACCTACCTAGTTGCATCTTCATCAGTGACCAGATCTGGCTCAACCACAGCAGCACTAGCCTCAGGCTCAGTCTGTCTGTTTGGGCAAATAATAAAAAAAAACATAACTAACACATACTGGCCCAGTAGGGTTTATCCTTGCATTGTGTAAAATAGCCTAGCCTTCAGCTGTCACAAATGACAGAAAGTGTTTTTTTGTAGTAGTAGTACTGTGTTAATCGGGTGTGGGATATATCACAAACATCAGGACCTAGCCTATGTTGTGTTTTACCCCCTTTGATTAAAATTAACAAATGAGGTTGATTATGACTACCTACCCATTCTGCATTGATGTGATTACTTCAGGTCCATCATTGATGACCAGATTTGGGCCAACTACAGCAACACTGGCCTCAGGGTGAAAACACCACTAATCCTTGGGCCTAGACAAACAAATATTGACTCAGTTGGATTTGAAATGTAGTACATTTCATGTTCATACAGTACATGACAGAAATACAAAACTACCATAACTGATGTGTTTAATTTTTCCAGAAATTTGATTTGATTACCTGCCATACAAAGTACAAGACAGTATGTTTTGATACTGCCTGCTGATAATAAAACTTCTAGCCTAATGATACGTTTAAAGTGTTGGCAGCATCAACAAGTAAGCTAGTCAGTAACCTGAGTGTCAGTGTCTGAAAAACTGACATGTTTGTTATGGTTTTTTTTTTTTGACTGATAGACTTGAAAATAGAAGCGTTTGTCAAAAATCAGTCAAGTTAACTTTTTCTTTCCACTGTAGTGATTGTATTAGCTGAAGGCTTACTTGCTAACACTTTAAACGTATCATTAGGCTAGAAGTTTTATGGTAAGGAGAACAAGAGAGCAAGGTTAACCTAACCTGAAAGATCATTTGCTAGCTTTATCTCAAGCAATATTTCGTTTAGAAATCCACTGTCCAGACAAATATAAACAAATTTATAGCTGCATCATAGTTGGGAGAGGTTAATTAGGACGTCTTACCTCATATTTTGAAATTCCGATCGTTGTTGACGATGATTTTATCCAATATGTGTTGCCGACATGCAACTCTGTGCAGCTGAGAACGCAAAGCACCGCATATGATGAAAGGAAACGCCCCCATTCGAGTTCTGAACGTTCATTCCAAGTTTGTTTCGCTTTGCGTTATCACGCTTATTATTGGTTAGTCGCTTTTAAGAATGTAGGACTCAGAACCGTGTAAAATACTTAGGCTGTAGTGATGTGAGAAGCTATTTCATTAGGTTTTTCTGAATGAGCCAATTCAAAGATGTCACCAAAAAGTAGTATTGCCAGGCAATACCACTTTGAAAAGTAGTATTGCCACGGCAATACTGGCAATACTGACGACGGCGGCCCTGACTTGTATGTGTTTGAAAACCAACAACAGAAAAGTGTTTTCATACTGTAAATTGTTGACCTGTTCCTCATGTTCAGTTGGATTTCCACAGATCATCTCTGTTCCGCTGAGACAACACTCAGGACCATGTTCCCCATTTTGCTTCTCTCAGGTTAGTGTGAACAGTCTTTGGGGAGATTATTATATCATTCTCATCAACATTTTATAATTTGCATTCTCATCAACCTTTTATAATTTGCAAAACTTTACCATATAACTGTCACTTTCATTCCTTTGGGAATAGGCATTTTTGCATCAGCACTTTCTCTGGAGTACAACTTTGTAAACGAATCAAAGACCTGGACAGAGGCCTTGAGTTACTGCCGGACTTATTACACAGACCTGGCCACCGTTTACAACTCGGATGATGTGAACACGCTTATTCAGCTTGGCAGTCAAAATGGCTCTGCCTGGATTGGACTTTATGATGATTTGCTGAACAGCTGCACTGCAAAAAATGGTATGGTCAAAAAGTTCAAATGAAATATTATTTTAATTTACAATAACAAACATAATTTATGCTTTTTCAACTTAATATCATGAGTTTTCAATGTTTCAAATTTAGTTTATAAGGCAATTCAACAAAATGTACATTTTGAAGGTATAACTTAATGTAAGTTCTTCAGACTTAAGGCCCATTCATACTCAACGTGTGCCCTTACGTCTGCCTCTTCATACCGCTGTACGTTTTTTATGTTTGCAAGTGCTAAACCCCGCCCCCGCTCCATTATTCCTAATGAATTTCATCTGTTTCGTCCATAATCTTAAACTCCCCATTTTCAAACTACGGACGAAATTGATAGAAAGTATGTGTGAAACACTCCACACGTATCCGTCTTTTACGTGAGGTATGAATGGGGCTTTAATGCTTTAAGTTGATGTCGAACCACAGCCATGTGTAAATGCACCATAAATAAATAAATTTTTCCACAAATTTAAAAACTGTCTGTATTAGACTTTAAATCCAAGTCAGCTTCTAAAACTATGCTTTAATTTTTATAGCCTGTTTATTTTTTCAACTGTGATGTAGGCCTACAGTATACGTGAGGTATGAATGGGACTTTAATGCTTTAAGTTGATGTCGAACCACAGCCATGTGTAAATGCACCATAAATAAATCAATTTTTCCACAAATTTAAAAACTGTCTGTATTAGACTTTAAATCCAAGTCAGCTTCTAAAACTATGCTTTAATTTTTATAGCCTGTTTATTTTTTCAACTGTGATGTAGGCCTACAGTATACGTGAGGTATGAATGGGACTTTAATGCTTTAAGTTGATGTCGAACCACAGCCATGTGTAAATGCACCATAAATAAATCAATTTTTCCACAAATTTAAAAACTGTCTGTATTAGACTTTAAATCCAAGTCAGCTTCTAAAACTATGCTTTAATTTTTATAGCCTGTTTATTTTTTCAACTGTGATGTAGGCCTACAGTAGGCTATGAAAGCTTGTTAAAGTAACTGGCGGATGAATATTATTCGTGTAATATGATCCAGATTTAAGCTGTCTGATTTTGAAGGAAGCCATATTTCTATGGAAGGAAGCTAGCAGACAGAAAACGACCAACTGTCATGACATGAAGAAAGCAAGTAACCTTGAAGATACCATGACAACTTCAGGTAAATTAATGCTTTCATTTGGAGATTTGGACATTCAACTGAAACATTTAGCTTATTTTGGTAATTTAATGTGCCGTCATAAACATGTTAGCGTAGTTTATCACTAGGCTACCTCAGAGACACCAACATTTAGCTTAGCATTTGGCTTTCAAATGAAGGTTGAATATAACAACGAAGTTAGTTACAGCTGCAGACCACATGACACATGAACATGACAAAGGTGAATCTCCAGCATGACAGTCCCTAACAGCACAGTATACAGGCAAATACAGTGTTAAAAGATATTTTGCAGTAAAATGAAGCACCACTAGGCCTTTTTTACCAGCTCTGTTCTCAATGTGTTTGTTTAAAGCAACAACCAGGTGTTTAAGCAGTAGGCTTTGATTATCTTAGAGATAATAGGCCTAGTGAAATAATGACACACATGATAACCCCCTGCCCCATTTTTTTTAATTCTCACAGAAGATACAGTATGTAGACGAAAGCCAAGCCTTTGCATCAGGACAGTACATCAGACTTAGTGCCAGATGACGGGAGGTCACAAACTTCAGGACCTGAACTCTTTGTCAACTTCTCTTGAATAAGAGGACCCAATAGCAAGGCAGCACCTGATGCCATCAGTACTAGAGGGTACACCAGTGACTGGAGCTGTGTTCACTTCAGCAGACGCTTCAGCATCAGGCTGCCTTCAGAAGAGGTCTATACGGACTGATGTTTTTTGTGTGTATTTTTGTTGTTTGTTGTTTACTTTATTCACAGCAGAGAATCATTAAAATCAGTAACATTGTAATAATGTGAGTTTAATTTAATAACAAGTTTACAGTTTTTTTTGTTTGATTATTTGTTTGACTATTTGTTTTTTAGTGACAGTTCCTATTGCCCTGAATAGGCTGTACATGAATAGGCAATAAAGAACACTACAACTTAAAAACTTACATCAAGTGTCCATCTAAATTCATTTTCTTGAGTTCTTCTTGATTTAACTGTTATTTTAAATAGGAAAGATATGTCAAGACTTCTTTTAACTATCATTAACAATTTAAACCCACTCCCTTGTAAAAGTCATGAATGCATCCTAATAAGTTGTATGTTCGTTGAACTTACCCTTTTAAATTGAGACAATATATGCTACTGCTTTAAATCAACTAAATATCATTATTTTTAACCAGAGCTGAACTCAAAAACTCAATTCAATTGTTCTCAGAGTTTTAAGGCAGCAAATCAACTTATGTTTTTAAGTTAAACTGGTATAATATTTTTTACAGTGTGGAGATGGTCCTATACGAACAGCAGTTTCTATGGTCCAGGAGAGAGAGAGTTTAGAAACTGGGTATTAGGAGCACCAAACAATGCAGGCGGGAATCAACTGTGTACTTTAATGGACCTTAATGGAACTTGGAATGACATAGATTGTGATACCACCGTTAGAGTTCTTTGTTATGGTGAGTATAAATGATTTCGACTTCACGTAGCCTAACAATAGTAGAAGTAGACTTGAATGGTTTTCAAATCTTCAAATTTATATATGGGCAATTCCAGCGTTTTGAACGTGACATTTTCATGCATTATTGATGAACAAAATGCCACATAACCTCCGCAAATCTAGCAGTATTTCACAATTTTGTTCATATTCTTCTGCAAACTCCATGGCTGAATGTAGGCAAACACAAAAAAATGATATCATGATTTACATTGTAAGAATATGAGCCTTTCAATTGCATTATGGACATGACGAAAAATGGACAAACTTTTGAGAGAGTAGTTTTTGCTGTGAAGTGTGTGAAATTTCTAGAGAAATGTAAATATTACTACATTCATACCAAACATGACTCCTCAGTTGAATATTTCCATCGAGACAATACTTTTTTGTATTAGAATTTGTATGTCCATGTAAATGAGACTTGAAGTTTTAAGTGAGGTTTACTTTTTCGTGGAATTGCCGATATATATTAGCCTGGGCGAAAGTGACTGTTGACTATGTCATACAGTCTGGCCCAACGCAATTGAAATAGGTTTCCGTTTGGATATGACGTATTCCCTCGCCTGGCTCTCATACGACTTTCGCTTTCAGTATTAACAGATCTCTGGCAAGTTCTGATCTATTTTGACATCGTAGTGGCAATAAATCCTCAAGATCATGGATGCTAATGTCATGTACCAATTTTGTGAATGCAATTCGAAAGTGGGGGAGAGAATAACAAACGCGTTCCTATCCTGTAGGACTACAAAAGTTTGAGACATCGCTCTAAACTGTGT
>JAODXP020001094.1:0-21899 GCA_027497455.2 Sardinella longiceps | reverse complement strand
GTGAAAAGGCAGCCCCTCCTTTTCCCAAATACGGCAGACACTACCCGCGACATTTAAACAGTTACTTCTCCCTACACGCACACTCACATACACGCACACACGCACTCAAACATTAGCGGTAATGGTTTCAATTACGCGCGGTGCCGGCAACCGCGGTTAAGATTCCATTCATGTCAACGCGATCGTTACACACAAAACTTTCTGTTACTTACCTGTTCACTTTAACACCATAGCGATCGGTGAGGTACCCGCTGATATTGCTCCATAATCCATTCCACACAGTTTATCCATTCACGCTCATTCATTCCACTCGCAAACATAACAAACACCCACTACACTTACTTCCTGGTCCCGCAAACTTTCTTTCCCCCTGGGAACACGAGCCCCATTGTCTTCAGTGCTTTATTCTCTAATTGGGATAGGGGAAAGTTGATAGCTGAGCATAGGGGTGATGGTATATTTAATATGTGATTATTGTATGGATTGATGCATTTATGATTATTTAATTATGATCATATGATAATGTTATAAAATGACTATTTATTGCAAGTTGCTTGAAATATTCCAATGTATTTAAATATGACTTTTGTATATTGTTTGATGACTCTGATCTATGTAATTGCCCTATTGAATTATGGTATGTGCCAATTAGTCAATGATTGTTCTGTCTATTTAAACTGGGCCTTTTTCAGTCTAGTTAGTCAGAGGCTGGGAGTGCATTGCAGAGAGAGCAGCTTGCTGTGAGGCTGAGTACTTATTGTTGCGCTATTTGCTATTGTTATTATTATCTTTATTATTATTGTTTATTTTGCTTTTTGACAACCACTTGGTTGAACTTTATTTTGTGTTTTTGAAAGTCTTTTTTTTGCATTATTTGCCGGCTCACTTTTGGCGCACTGTAAATAAACCAGCACCCTTGCATCGTATTTACGTTCGTGGTCTCTTCTGTCACTACCATCCTGCATGTGGAAGTGGGCCGCAAGGTCCATTTTTCACAGTTGGTGTCAGAAGCGGGATCGTGGCGCCTACCAGCGCAGTGAGAAAGAGGCCGACCAGACGAGCACAAATACGACGAGGTATGGCCTACAGACGATTGTCCAAGACGGACCTGGAAGGGCAGCCATCAGGTGGGCAAGAGGAGGATGGAGCCGTAGGGGGCGAGGATCCAGAGAAGCTTGACCTCACCTCACTCTATCAGCTTTTAAAAAAGTCCATGCAGAACCAAGAGCGGGAGATGGTCAGACAGGAGCAGAGGTGGCGAAGTGTGCAAGTTCAGCTCAACAATGTCCGTGATGAGCTGGAGATGGAACGGAGGGTGGACGATGATGGTCGTCGTCAGCGGGGGGATGATTTGCCTCCAGCACCGCCAGTCCTTGCAGCACCGCAGGCCGCAGCAGCATCACCCGAGGCCCCTCCAGCAGCACCAGCAGCGCCACCAGCAGCAGCAGCCCTGGATGCCCCGCCTATCGTGCCAGCAGCGATGCCTCCACCAGTGCCTCCAGTGGCAGCACCGCCAGATGCCCCTCCTGTAATGCCAGCAGCGATGCCTCCACTAGCGCCACCTGCAGCAGTGCCAGCAGCACCATGGAGAGCGCCACCTACAGCACAGCCAGGAGTACCACCGACAGTCCCACCAGCAGTGCCATGGATGGCCCTGATGCCACCAGCAGCCTCGTGGATGCCGGCAGTGCCTCCTGCAGCACCACTGTATCCAGCACCCATCCCAGCAGCACCGTCTCCACCCAGTTGGACCAGAGCAGCAGTGCCGAAGCTGGAGGAAGGTGATGACGTGGAACAGTATCTCACCACCTTTGAACGTCTGGCTACAGCCTACAGGTGGCCACCAGCCAACTGGGCCATCTTCTTGGTGCCCTATCTGACGGGTAGGGCGCGAGCTGCATATGTGGCCATGGATCCGTATGACGCTGTGGATTACTGGAAAGTAAAAGACGCCATTTTGGCCAAGTATGAGATCAACACAGAAGTCTACCGCCAGCGGTTCAGAGACCCAAACACTCCAGCAGGGGAAACCCCAAGGGAGTTTTAGAACCGCTTAAAAGACTTGTACCAAAAATGGATTAAGCCCGTGGGCAAGACGGTTGAGGAGATCGGAGAGATCCTCATCTTGGAGCAGTTCCTGCGTTCACTGTCACCCGAGGTGCGTGTGTGGGTAAAGGAACATGACCCACACACAGGACTAAAAGCAGCAGAGCTTGTGGACGCCTTCCTTGCTGCCCGTCGTGGACCAAAGGACTTCCGTCTCCAAAGTTCCAGTCGACCTGTGGTGAAGGGTAAGTCTGGGGGTTATGGGGATGGAGTTGGTCCAGGGAATAGTGGGCAGAGTAGGGGTCCAAGCACTAGACCTTACACCACCCCACACAACACTCAACCTAGGCCTACAATCCCACCTTTCACCACTCCTAAAGCCACACCCCCTATGAGTAGGGATAGCCTAGCATGTCATTTTTGTGGTAAACCTGGCCATTTTGCTAGAGAATGCCCCAGTAAGAAAGCAAAGGGTATGTGTTCTGTGCCTAGAATTTTGAGGGAACCTGTGTGTGCTGGCAAAGTGCAAGTGATTGATGTTGTGGTTAATGGTAAGCCAGCAAGGGCTCTTTTAGACACAGGCAGCACCCAGACTCTTGTGCAGCCCCACCTAGTGGACAAGCCAGAATCAGTGGTAGGGGGTAGCCTTAGGGTGTGCTGTGTCAATGGTGACGAACATGAATATCCCATTGCTAACATATGTCTGCAGGTGCAGGAACAGACCTATAATTTGAAAGCGGGAATTGTCAAGGGGTTGAGCCATCCTGTGGTTTTAGGCCAAGATGTTTTAATACTGCCTGAACTGGTGCAGTCTACTCTGCCTGTGAGTATGGCGGCTACCAGGTCACAAACAAAGAAGGCTTCTGAGCAGTCAGAAACACAGGAGCTTTTAAGTGTTATGCCATTTAGCCAGGAGGATATCCACCCTCCTAAGAAAGTCAGGCCACGAAAGACCCGTCAGCAGCGTAGAAGGGAAAAGCTGTGGGGAACAGTTAAAGCTATGTCTAAAGCAGACTCTGAAGTCACTCCTGTAGTTGAGGAAGATGTATGGGAAGTCCCTAGTAATTTCAAGGAGCTACAGCAGAATGATGAAAGCCTGAGTGAACTATTCAGTAAAGCTGTTGAGGGTGATGAGGGGGTTACGGAGCCAGCTACAGCTACAGCTGGGGGATTTTACTTTGTGCGGGAGGGTTTGCTATACCACATGCCTGAAGGTGGCAGCACAGAGCAGCTAGTAGTCCCTAAAGGCTTGAGGCAGAAGGTTTTGAGTTTGGGCCATGACATCCCATGGGCTGGTCATTTGGGGAATGTTAAGACACTGCAGAGGGTGACTAACAAGTTTTATTGGCCAGGCATATACACTGACATACACAGACACTGCAGAACATGTCCCACCTGTCAACTTTTTAGCAAACATAGAGTTAAGCCCTTTCCACTTCAGCCCCTCCCAGTGATCGATGTTCCTTTCACTAGGATAGGGATGGACATAGTCGGGCCCCTAGAGCGCACACGCACAGGTCACCGCTACATATTGGTGATTTGCGATTACGCCACACGTTACCCCGAAGCCTTCCCCCTTCGAAAAGTTACTGCTAGAACTATTGCCCCTGCCATTTTACAGTTATTTTCAAGGGTAGGAATTCCCAAGGAGATTTTAACTGATCAGGGCACAGCCTTCCTCTCTAACACACTCAAGCAGGTGTATGGGTTGTTAGGAATTAGGGGGATTCGGACCACCCCATACCACCCCCAGACCGATGGTCTGGTGGAACGGTACAACCAGACGCTGAAAACCATGCTGAGGAAGTTCGTGGCTGCCAACGGAAAAGACTGGGACCGGTGGCTCCCCTACCTGATGTTTGCCTACCGCGAGGTTCCTCAGGCCTCGACCGGGTTCTCACCCTTTGAACTCCTGTATGGTCGTCAGGTCAGGGGGCCTCTTGATCTTCTCCGGGATGCCTGGGAGTCCCCAAAGTCAACAGCCACCAACATCCTCACCTACGTCATTGCCTTGAGGGAGAAGCTGGAGCAGATGACCGCCCTGGTGAGGGAGAATCTTCAGCAAGCTCAAGATACCCAGACCAGGTGGTACGACAAGTCAGCGAGGCAGCGAGTTTTCCAGCCGGGCCAAAAGGTTCTCCTGCTTCTACCTACGGAGGAGAACAAGCTGCGGGCCAAGTGGCAGGGTCCTTACAGCATCAGCCGTAAGCTGGGGCCTACCACCTACGAGCTGGAAATGCCAGAGAAGAGGAAGCCGCGGCAGGTGTTCCACATTAACCTGCTGAAAGAGTGGCATGAGCGAGATGTGCCACTCAGTCAGCAGCTGTTGGTCCAGGCCGTGAGGGAGGAAGACGACACTCCGGAGCAGTTCTTCCCCACCAACCGTCCAGCTGAGGAACTGGAGTTGACTCACCTCTCCAACCAGCAGCAGAAGGAGTTGCAGGCTGTCATCCCTGATGGCCTGTTCTGCGACCAGCCTGGGATCACTTCCTTGGCTGAACACAGCATCCAGCTGAAGGACACCACCCCGAGCCGCCAGCGGATGTACAGGGTCCCGGAGCGGCTGTTGCCTGCGCTCAAGGAGGAGTTGCAGGTCACGCAGAAGCTGGGGGTGATTGAGCGTTCAGAGAGTGCCTGGAGCAGTCCTGTGGTCCTGGTCCCTAAGAAAGATGGGACCATGCGCTTCTGCATCGACTTTCGCCAGCTGAATGCTCAATCACACTTCGACGCCTACCCCATGCCCCGATTGGAAGACCTCGTTGAGCGCCTGGGGAGGGCGCATTACATCTCGACGCTTGACCTCAGTAAGGGCTATTGGCAGGTGCCTCTTGCCAAAGAGGCTAGGCCCTATACTGCCTTCCGGACACCGCAAGGGCTGTTCCAGTTTACGGTCATGCCGTTTGGCCTGCAGGGGGCACCGGGCACCTTTCAGCGGCTGATTGACCGTGTGCTGGACGGAACAGGCACCTTTGCGGACGCTTATTTGGACGACATTGTGGTCTTTAGCGCCACCTGGGATGACCATGTCCGGCACCTTGCAGAGGTGCTACGGCGCATTCATCAGGCGGGGCTGACCATTCAGCCCAAGAAATGCGCTTTGGCCCAGCAGGAAGTGCGTTACCTCGGACATGTTGTGGGTCACGGGGTCATCCGGCCTCAGAAGGATAAAATCGAGGCCATCCGTGACTGCCCGCGGCCCCAGACCAAGAAGGATGTGCGGTCCTTTTTGGGGCTTGCAGGGTGGTATAGACGCTTTGTGCCAAACTTTGCAACCACTGCGGCGCCTCTCACAGACCTGACCAGAAATTCTGGTTCACCGAGGGTCAGGTGGGAGGAGTCACATGAGAGGGCCTTTGTGGAACTAAAGGAGGCTCTGTGCAGTGACCCTGTGCTGCAGAGCCCAGACTTTCAGCAACCATTGACTGTGCAAACAGACGCCTCTGGAGTGGGACTGGGGGCAGTCTTACTCCAGGGTGAAGGGGAGCAGCAACGGCCAGTGGCTTATGTTAGCCGCAAGCTGTTTCCACGGGAAACGCGGTATTCTGCCGTGGAACTAGAATGCCTTGCTGTTAAGTGGGCATTGGACACTTTCAGATACTATCTTTTGGGTAGAGACTTTACACTCGAAACTGATCACCGGGCCTTGAAATGGCTGGGTAAAATGAAGGACACCAATGCTCGTGTAACAAGATGGTTTTTGGCTTTGCAACCTTTTAGATTTAATGTGCAGTACAGACAGGGCAAGCAGAATATGGTGGCCGATTTTCTGTCTCGCCACCCCAGTGTCGAGTCTCCAGAAGGGGGAGGAAATGTGAAAAGGCAGCCCCTCCTTTTCCCAAATACGGCAGACACTACCCGCGACATTTAAACAGTTACTTCTCCCTACACGCACACTCACATACACGCACACACGCACTCAAACATTAGCGGTAATGGTTTCAATTACGCGCGGTGCCGGCAACCGCGGTTAAGATTCCATTCATGTCAACGCGATCGTTACACACAAAACTTTCTGTTACTTACCTGTTCACTTTAACACCATAGCGATCGGTGAGGTACCCGCTGATATTGCTCCATAATCCATTCCACACAGTTTATCCATTCACGCTCATTCATTCCACTCGCAAACATAACAAACACCCACTACACTTACTTCCTGGTCCCGCAAACTTTCTTTCCCCCTGGGAACACGAGCCCCATTGTCTTCAGTGCTTTATTCTCTAATTGGGATAGGGGAAAGTTGATAGCTGAGCATAGGGGTGATGGTATATTTAATATGTGATTATTGTATGGATTGATGCATTTATGATTATTTAATTATGATCATATGATAATGTTATAAAATGACTATTTATTGCAAGTTGCTTGAAATATTCCAATGTATTTAAATATGACTTTTGTATATTGTTTGATGACTCTGATCTATGTAATTGCCCTATTGAATTATGGTATGTGCCAATTAGTCAATGATTGTTCTGTCTATTTAAACTGGGCCTTTTTCAGTCTAGTTAGTCAGAGGCTGGGAGTGCATTGCAGAGAGAGCAGCTTGCTGTGAGGCTGAGTACTTATTGTTGCGCTATTTGCTATTGTTATTATTATCTTTATTATTATTGTTTATTTTGCTTTTTGACAACCACTTGGTTGAACTTTATTTTGTGTTTTTGAAAGTCTTTTTTTTGCATTATTTGCCGGCTCACTTTTGGCGCACTGTAAATAAACCAGCACCCTTGCATCGTATTTACGTTCGTGGTCTCTTCTGTCACTACCATCCTGCATGTGGAAGTGGGCCGCAAGGTCCATTTTTCACAGTGTTACTGAAACCAGTTGTGTTCAATGGGGCTAATGTGCTCAAACAGAGATTTTATGACCTAAGTAGTTTAATTTCCACCTAAATTCCAATAAATAATGCAGTTTTCTTTTATGAAAACTTATTTCATTTCTACATTTGATGATAATTGTTCAGGTATGCCTATTTAAGGATGGATTTCCTTATTTAGTTTTTTTCTAAGCATAAATGTGGTTTAACATATGAAAATAGAATATATTTAACACCTGTTATGTTTATTTTGCTTGCAACTGAGTTGAAGTTAAAGAATTGCATAGTATTTTAACAGCAAAAGGTTTGTTCATGTGAAATTACAAGGCCTAAAATGCAATGGGTCCACTAGACCCAGGAGGATCACTGGCGAGTCACTGGCAGAATACTTGCAGACTGAAAAGTGCATAGCTAATCCAATTTTTTTTACTTGACTCCCCCGTAGAATTTGCCCCAAAGTGCATAATTATGGTACAATGTGTGCATATACGTATTATCTTGAACTAGAATCAAAGTTATGCTCCACTGTGTCACTGTTTGGTCTTACCTTCCACAGTGATGATGGACCCTCTATTAGTCTTGCACGGGTGTTACAGTGCTGCAAAACCAAGTCCAAACATTCTGTCCCAAAGTTAAATTCTGCTTCACTGGACTGTTGGGTGACAAAGGAAAACATCAACCATACATTTCTATGTAAAATATTTACAGTGACAAATATTCTTAAAAATAATAATAATAATAATAATAATAATAATAATAATAAATAAATAAATAAATAAATAAATAAATAAAAATACTTTCATTACGGAATCATCTTTAAAAATAAATGTCTTCAAACAAAGGTATTCATTGTAGTACAATATGACAGCAAAAACAATTGTAACTTATTGCAAATATTGCTCCATTCAAAAGACTACTACTCAACTACTCTCTAAACCATTGTTTCTTAAACTGTGTGGCGGGCCCCACTAGTGGCGCGCAGACATATGACAGGTGGGGGGAAGACATCTCTTTGCGATCGACCAGCGGCCCCACCATGCCCCTGGAAGTCACATCTATTCTTATCTGTCAGATTACATGCAGAGTATTAGTTACTCAGATATGCGCATATGACGTGAAATTGAGCTTTCCAACGGTATTATTCTCTAGTTGCGGTTAAGAGTGGTCTTTGAGAAATTTGGTGGTGCCTGAGTAGCCTAATCTAGTCTTGAAATCATGTCTGAAAGGTCTGCATTGTCTCCAACTTCCACAACAAAATCATTTATTTCCTATATCAAAAGTTGTTTTCAGATTCTGGTTTCCAAATTCAGATTGCTTTCATATAGCTAGGACACATGCAGAAATTATTTCAGTACATTATTATAGTGCTCATGCTCCATAATGAAAGACAAAGTAAACCTGTCAGAATACTCGCAAATTAGTCCTCACAGAGATATTGGTGGGGATGCCTTGGGGCGTGAAAATTCTCTGCCTTCCAAAGTGGGAAATGACAGAAAAAGTTTGAGAACCACTGCTCTAAACCAAGGGTCTCTAACCTTTCATCTGACTGTACTGCTACTTATTAGCATGTTAGCAGCATACTAGGCTTTTTTTTTAAGGTTAGCCGACTGTTGTGTTTTCCACTTGCCCCATCGCATATAGCTTGTTCTGTCTTGGGGTTCAAGAGTATTTCACACATCAATTATGATTCCTGCTATTCTGTTAGCCAATGTCATGGACACAACATTGTAGAACACCTGACAAACTTTGGACAGACCGCAACATTCTACAAAGGCCCTTAGTAACTGTAGCTACTGTATATGTAGGGTTGATCAGTTGCCGTTTTTTGAGAGGCGCTTGGGTTAGGGTCAACTAGTGCACACAAAGTTGGCAATAGATGTCAGACAGTGTTTTTCTCAGAGATTTGATAATTCTGTAGAATGCTCTGATAAAGCTGTAGAGTAGCAAATGAGACATCACTGTTCTTATCTAGGGATGGGTATGGAGAACCAGTTCAAAATGATCAATACCATCGACATTGTAAGCCTCCAACATTATCAATTCTTCTTAAAGGAGTAAGTAAGCATAGCCCTGCTGCACTAGCCTTCTAACAGCAATATATTTCGCATGAAATGAAAGAATTTCAAACAGCATAGACCGAACGCGAAAACACTTAACATTGAGTCAATGTAACCTCAGATCTTACTTTCGGTTTCCAACAGTCAGGTCCCATTGATTCAGTGTAAAGTGCCTGTTCGCTTCTGCGTTCGCGTTCGGTCTGTGCTGTACCAAATTATTTTGCTCCACTCGCTAACTAGCGCATTTAGCAAGCGCTTTCATCAGGGCTATGCTTGAATTCACTCTGGTATATTCCTTTAACGATTCTCTCATCTTCCTGCCTGCACGTCACAGTGCATTTGCGCCACGCAAAAATGCAATTTTTATAGCCTAGGTTCAAATTAACTCCAGTGTTTCACATAGCCTACCACATTGAGGAGACAGAGACACGATTTACCAAGTATCTGATTTCATGTAAGCTAATAAGTGCAACAATTCCACTATGCTGCTGTGCACCTGTGTGCGGCGCTCAGCTGACTTGCAAACAATAAACACTAGCACATCAATTAAGTGCAGCTCTGATGTACAGTATGAAAACCGATTTTGTATAGCTAGTATAAGTTCTATTATTAAGATGACCATAAGGTAAAGTCATTTACTGTAGACTTTAATGAACAGCGTTAGGCTACTCACCAAAATGATAAAAAAATGGGCATAGCCTATTGCTGGGGTTATCAACTGGTCCAGTCCCAGGGACCACCATTCTGACTAAGAAGTCATCGGTGGCCCACCCTCAGGGGCGAAGCGGGGAGTTATAAACAAAAGGATTGCAAGAATTTATATACAAAGACACATTTTAGCCAGCAATCACCACATTTACCCAAGTTTGCACTCTTACACTGCATTTGGAGTGCTTAGCTGTGCTTATTTCTCAAATCAACTTTTCAAATATCAAGTTAACACTAAATTGTAACTGGAACCCATGTCACGGACCCCCTGTTGAAAACCCATGGCCTATTGCAAAACATATCTACCAAATCATATCTTTTCCAATGAAGCTTCTGCTCAAGTTGTTTATGGATATTTCTTGAAAGTTGTGAAAAAGGAAACATTATCAACAACTGCGGCAGGGTGACTCAAGAAACACGGCCAATGTGAAATCTGTATCTGTAATGATAGTCCCATAGGCGGTAATGAGAAAAAATGCATTGCGGTAATGAGAAAATTTAAAAGGAAAATTCCTACAAGCTTCACTGATATGACATTTTACCCTCGTCATATTGAGAATTTGAATATGCTACAAGAATATCTACTTACATAATCATTATCATACTTAAATTGATTTCTGTAATGACACCCAGTTGTGTGACCTGCAGTCAGTTTTGGACTGAATGGTAGATTTTCAAGACTACTAAAAAGTTGACCAATTGAACTTTCATCTATTTCCAATCTTCTCTTCCAAATGATGCATGACAGGAAATCTGACATTAATTTCAAAATTTCAATTAGTTTCTATTGCATAATAAAAAAACATGATGATAATGATAATGACCTCAGCTGGACATACAATTTTTTGTTATAAAATAAATGTGCTTATATTAATATTTAAGAAATATACCTTTAACCTTTTCACCTAGCTTCCATTGTCAAATTTGACAGAAAATTAAATTGTAAAGTTTTCATACATTTAAAAGGCCAAAAAAATTCTTTGGACACATACTGTAACAGTAATGAGAATGTACCCATAAAAAGCATTTAAAAAGCTTAAAAAAAAAGCTCTTTTTTTTCTTTTTCTGGGTGCCAGAAAGAGGACATTAAACCATTACAGAAAATGGTATCGTAAAGAATCACCCAGCATACTGATTATCATTTCCACTGACACCTTGCACAAAAACAAAGTTTATTTGACCGGAGTCTAAATAGCAATGTATTATATCAATAGCTAAAAGCTATTTTGTTATGTTTTTTTTTTTTTTATAACCGAAGGCAATAAAGGCTGATGATGTATTAATTTAATAGGAATTATCGGATTGGAATTACAGTATAAAGACTGCCTTTTTTGGCGTGAACTAGGCTACTCAGGAGTCAATAAGTCAATAGAATCGGTAATGGCATTGATATTGATAAAATCTTATCAATACCCATCCCTATTCTTATCCTGGAACAACGACAGTCTCTGAGAAAAATAAGTCTTTCAGAACACATTGTCTTAAATATACCATATTGTACAATAGAAATAGCCTGACGTGTCAGACTATAACATGAATGTATAGTCTGGAGACCAGTGATAGACCCCCGGGTAAAACTGCTAAAACTAATCAGCGCGACTAGCAACTAACAAACGATTTAAACAACGCTAACTCCGCCCAAAAACTCCCTGTCCAGATATAACGTTGTGATTAGCTAAACACCATGATGTCTGAATACAATCAAGAGCGTAAACCGCCCAGAAAATCGAGGTCTGAGCTATGGCTGGTGCCTAGACTCACTCGCTGAGCAAATTAAATTTGCTACCGCTGAAGTGGTGTCTAGTGTTCTAACTTCTAGGCTACCATAGAAATGCTTTATTGGAAAAAGTTAATTGCATTCACAACATAAAAATGTTTTGGCAAAACAATCTGACTATTAAATTCTCTCATGTATGACAATTCAATTTGCTACTTGGTTATCATTACCATACTTAATTTAGATTGTCCATGATTTATACAGCATTATAACCATTCTAAATTTTAAGGGTGAATTTCTACAAATTATTTTACAGAATTGTTACAATTTAAGTAAGTAAAGTCTAACAGATGCTAATGCAAATCCGTATTTCACCCTATAACACGCACTCAATCAGTGTACTTACTTGCTGGTAGGCCTCATAGATCTTGTCATAAACAAATCCTTGTGGCATTTCGCTGGCTCTGAATTGGGCCCTATCAAGGCAGTGGTCAAGGTATCCCCCAGTCTCTGCAACTACTGTGGAGACAAGTGGTCGTATAGCCCCTGAGGCCTAAAAACATAGATTCCCATTAGCGACTGAATGTCATCGACACAGGTACTGAAATCAGCATGGTCCATATGCAGACTTTCAAACACAGAGTGTACCACTCCAATTAATTCTTTGGTATTAGGGCTGGAACAATAGGCTTATTATTAGTGCTGTCAGTTTAACGCGTTAATAACGGCGTTAATGCAAACCCACTTTAACGCTGTCAATTTTTTTTAACGCGCGATTAACGCATTTGACCCGCCATTATCTAAATATGGAATGTGAAAAAAAACCTCCGCCATTCCAACACCTCCCGACATTATGTCCTCCTTGTAGTAAACTCTGTTTTACTGTTATGTTTTTTTCCAAGCCACTAGAGGGTGCTATGAGTGTAGCTATGAGAGTGCTTTTCATTAACACTCACTCAAGTTCAGTTGAGAGGCTGTTAGCCTGTGTACAACAATGTGTGAACCTCTTCTCTAATAAAAAGATAAGTGGAACTCTTTGACTGTCCGAGTTACTACAGTCCTGTGTTTGTATAAGGCTTGAAGTAGGCCTACTGCTTAACCTAGGACCTATAGCCATGCCTACAGTAGCCTACACACACGTGTGTAGATGTGTCTGCTCTGCTGTCTCTGATAATTCCGATGTCAGTGAAAACAAATATTTTACCAACGCAATTGTTGAAGTTCACTCGCATGTTTGCATATTTAGGTTGTTAATTAGCTGCTAGAGGATTAATGTTGTCACTTAGAAATCCCTTCTCTTGAATTGAATACCCCGCAAATAGGCTAATATCAGTTTCAAAACTGCAGCGCGAGTGAGAGGTGAAACAGGTCGGAGTGCAACTGAGAGAGAGAATGTTTGTGAGCGTCATTATTGCAATAGGTTTGAGCAGACGAGACGCATAGGCAGCCTACCTGATTCTGAACGTATGACCTTGTCACTAAAATGAGAGCTTCTTGCAGGGCAATTGCCAATATTCAATTCAATTCAATTCAATTATATTTGTAGAGCGCACAAATACAGTACATTGTCTCGCAAATATGGCAAAATGCATTTTAAAGGTATGCTCACTCAGTGTAGGTTTACTCATGTAGACCATAATGCCATATTTTCATTGAGCCTCTTTATAGGTTAGTATAATTAAAGGGCCACCACCCAGGTTTTTTTGTTTTTTTTTGTAAATAAAAATAATTAATTATAATTATTATATTATTAATATAATAATCTAATTATTCCAATTATACAATTATATTATATATAATTTATGATGCTGTAACTGGGTTTTCTTTTATTTTAAATTGGTATTCATCCCCAACAATGAATGTTGATAACAGCATTAAAATGAAAATAATTAAATAAAAATGGGACAAAAAGAAATCGAGGGACATTTAGAATAGAAAGAAATTTGCGATTAATTGCAATAAATTATGAGTTAACTACGGCATTAATGCAATTAATAGCGATTACATATTTTAATCGCTTGACAGCACTACTTATTATATATAAAAAAGTGAATATGAAAGATTTGCGTTGACATGACGATATCACCTTTTAAGGGCCCATATGAAGAAAAATCATAATGCTTTTGAATGTGTTTCTTGGGTCTATACTACATCTACAGACACTGTAAGTTTGATAAAAAAAAAAGCTTCATGTTAAAATAGCTAATTTACTTCTATTAGATACTTACACCCCACTTTGGGACCCCACCCACCAATATCCATGCCTATCAGGTAGAACTGACAGCTGCCTGTGATTATAGGGTGAACACAAGTTGTAGCAAGTTGCAGGGATCAAGAAAACACAAGCTCCAAGTGCTAGCTAGATGGGCAACTACCCAGGCAGAGATCTGCTGAAATAACGCCAAATAGAGCTTACATAACCACCACCAGGTTTTCTTTGACAAATTCAACATTTTAAAAGTGCGGTTAAATGGGTTTTTCCTTGCCCCTGTTACTCATGGGTGCTCCCTGTACTGTCTGTAAAGCACCACAATACAATGTATTGTATTTCAGCGCCCTACAAAATAAAACAAATTAAATTTAATTACATTTTATTTAATTTAATTTAAACAAAGGTTTGGAGTACTTCAAGCATAGTCCTGTTGCACAAGTCTGCTGAGACCGAACACAGACACAAAAGCGAACAAGAAGTTTACATTGAGTCAATGGAACACACCATCTTACTTTGGTTTTCGAATGCAGTATGTTACATTGACTCGAGTGCTTGTTCACATTTCTGTTCACATTCGGTCTATGTTGTTCCAAATTATTTTAATCCACTCGCTATAGTGCAGGCAGCAGGCTTATAAAACAGGGATAAAATTGAATTACACATAACTTTTACTTTAATACACAAGTGTGGTAATATACAATTTTATTTTAGTTAATTGTTAATTAAAATTACAGCACCAACATCAGGCACATGGCTATGACTGAGAGAATAAACAAAAGTAAGCGTCAATCAAGCCTTTTCGAACTCGAACTCCGGTTTCTGAATTCTGCCATTTTTTTTGTGTGTGTGTGTGTAACACTACCCTCCCATGCATTGGAATGGAGCAGTTTAGTAAGTGGGGCGTCTCCTCCTATAATTAACTCTCTGGATATAAACGGATACTACACCATACCTCTATACATAAACAGTGCTATCAGCTTAGACGCAACCAATATGGACATATGGACAAACTACTTATTACAGGACTGATAGTGAAAAAAAAAACCTGAGCCTGAACTTTTTTCTGAGCCTGGCAAGTGGGCCGGTGTAGGGTGAGTTCAGGCTCAGGATTTTTTTTTTTCCATCATCAGCCCTGTAATAAGTAGTCTCACACACACACACACACACACACACACACACACACACACACACACACACACACATACATATACAGTACATACCCCTTGCTCATAGGCAGCTTGAGCTATCTTAAAGAGGAAATCCTCTTCAAGGAAGGGCCGGACAGCATCATGGATGATAACCACCTTTGGTTTTTGCAATAGAGAACCAACTTCTTGTTCACGAAAAGCAAGCAATCCCTTAAAAATGGACTGGTGTCTGGTTGATCCCCCTTCCACTATCTTGACTTTTGTGTGACTGTATTTGTGAACAATGTCTGCCATCATGTCACGATTCTCCTTGGCAACCACAACCACGATACTGTCAATCCACAATACTCTGAAAATAGAAAAAAAGAGACATTAAAAGGAATTTGGAATACACACAGTACTCAGTCCCTAAAGAATTTTTGCAGGTCTTTTTATTGAGATAGTTGTGATCAAAAATGCAGAATTTTGCATTAGGTTTCCTGCTCGTTTCGGTGGAAGTTGTAGTGTTTTAAGTTTGTTGCACCGAAATTACTGGGATTAGGGTTAGATTGTTGAGGGTTATTATTATTATATTAATTATATTATTATGGGTCCAGTGAAGTTCCAGGAACATGAAACTTTAGGGTCTGGTCCCAAATTATCCCCACTACTCAGAGAACCATTCCTGAGGTACTGCACCCATAGGTGGCGCTGTAATAAAGCGACTTCAATTTAAGACCATATCTCAAGACCACATTGACCTAGACTACAAATTCTTGAATCACTATTAATCTGTACACTCATTAGCATCTTCTCTCTAATGCCATTCATGTAAAAAAAACATTAGTTTTTACACATTTCAGAGATTCTCAAATTCACCTTCCAGGATCCAAAGAGATTGCATTTCATTGCTGTCCTCAATCAACTTCACCTGTCCTCATCACTCACACCTGAATTCCATTTGTAATCCTTCGCACTGCCATTTCACAGAAAACCAAAAACACACATAATGTGTGGGACTGCGTAGCGCAGTGGTTTGGTTGCCGTCTAGCATACAGATAGTCCCAGGTTACCATCCCAGGTGAAGCGAGAATAATGGGAGGATGGGCAGTAAGGGGGCAGGAAGAGGGGCCAAAGGGCCGACCCCGCTCATTGTTATTATTATTGCAAGCCTATTATTATTATTGCAATATTATATGTTATTATTTCTATTATATATTTTACAATAAGGAAAGCCAATCGAAGCCAACACCCAATAAACTTTGCCCCATCCACCCAAAAAGTGCTAGTGCCGGTTGACGGTCTATGTGTTCTGTCACATTATTTCGGCCTCATGCACATCATGCACAAAGCTGCATCTTCCCAAACTGTTCAATATAAGAAATAATTGTCCCCTCAACCCAAGGCTATAAATATGAGAGAGAATCAAACAAATCAGTAAGTGGACACAACTAGGCTGGGCGATATGGCTGAAATCTCTATCACGATATAGGCTCAGTATATTGGTCGATATCGATAATTATTGAATTTTTTTAATGACATATTTAAATGGGCCCAGGTGCGCAAAACACCTTTATATTTTATTTTTAATATAGAGCTATTACATTAAATGGCACTGTCATGTATAAATATGGTACAATATAGTGTTTGAGCAGGGTTGAATTCTGCTTTAAAGTATATTTAGGGTTCTTTTAAACTCCTGAAGTAGCCCATTCTCTCCCTTAAATAAAATAGTCAAAAAATAATAATTTAAGAGGAGGTCTAATTTCTCTCCACACTAAAATATAAGCTGAATAAAAGGGCATACCAATACATAAAAGAAATTAATTTTTTAACTAAAATATGTTATGTTATTCTTCTATTAAATAGGCCAATCAGAGAGGGGCTTTGCATGGTTTACATTGTAGCCTATGTGGCAACTGTTCTGAAGCAGACTCGTTAGCATAATGTGACTTCAAAACGAAGTTTGTTTTGGTACACTGGTATGCTTTTCACTTCACACAAGGCTACTTGATAACATGGATTACTTCAGTGAGTTTGATTAAGGTAAAATTGCAAAATCATTCAGCTTTAATGTGTTCAGTAGGTTGCTGACCATACTAGCTGTGCGTTAACATCGTCAAATCTGTCCCTAAAACCAGCAACGTCATGTGCACCGTTAGCTGTCAGCTATCGTACTTTACAAGTTCATATATGTGAACAGTGTTGTTCATCAGGCCTTTCCGACTTTGCAAACAATTTACTCACAGTTATTAATTACGATTGCCCTGCATTACTAAATCAGAACATGAATCAGCTGAAAGTATCTTTGACTAGTTTCAGGCTACATGAAAAGCAAGCCTGAGTTGCAGCAGCTAACTAGTGCGTGCCCTTTCTGGTAGAGCGCAGTCAATGAGCGCAGCGCGCCTCTTGAAAATGCGGACAGAGTGGAGCTAGAATCCGCCCGGGGAAAAAATTCTATCGAAAGTTCTATCGAGTGCATTTTCTATTGCTATCGAGTATGTGTCTATCGCGATTCATAACGCTATCGTTTTATCGCCCAGCCCTAGACACAACATACCAGTCTTAAGCCTAACTTAAATTCTTCACAGGCATACGGTCACGAAAGGTAATTTCCTCATCAAAGCCGTCCTTGTCAGTAACATGATACGAGAAGCCTCATCTGTTGTTACTTTTAATTTAACACTTAATTTGTGACAAACTGCGTAACCTAATGAAACGTAAATATAACTTTATCATAATAGCAAGACCAACATATTTAATATATTAATTATGTTAAAATTAACCAACACTGTTATCACATTAACCAACACTGTAATCATAATAAGCTCTCATCGACGGTAGCTTCACTTTATCAGGCATTCTAAACAAAGTTTAGTGGCTATGACAATCAAATTTTAGTAACAAATATAATTGTTCGTGGTGTTGTTTTAGAGCTAATGAATGTATACAATCTCACAAGTGATTATTGTAGATGTGCTCAATAAATCAAGGATGCAACTCACTTGTACGTGCGAGGGAAAACTGGTTTATTCACCAACGTACCACTTGGTTATATCCTGCTACCCATAATTCCCCAAAACCCCCTAACAACAAACACATGACTTCCTATAGGAGAAGTTGCCAAGGCAACTATAAACACACAATCTACATCCCCCTCTTAATGAAGGGTGACCCAAAAGCAAGTAAACACTTTTAACAGTTTAGTAGCATACCAAATTCTACCTGATAGGTAAGACACTTTAGAAATACTGAACCAAGTCTGGACAAGACTCAACAAACACATGTTGCATGTGCCAAACAACAGGCAGATAATACATGTCTATTACACACACACTGGCATTAAACACTTTCTTTTTTTTTTTTTTTTCCGAACATGTGTGCGTGAATGAAAAAAAAAAAGTGTGGCTACATAGTGTAGTCTTTATACAGGGTGTTGGGCTTTGACACCCTCCCTGAGCGGGTGACGACCACAGACTCCTGTGACGGTGCCATGTCCGACTGGACGACAGCAGGCTGCGAGTCTGGCTGGTGTTCAGTTGTGGTGTCAGATGGGGAAGCTGCAGTTGTAGTTGGAGGGGTGTAACTCTCAGGAGTGTGTAAAAGATGGCGTCTGTTCCTGATGTAAGTGGCATCTCCAACCTGGACCTGATAACTGTTTGGTTGTGCTGCAGTCCCCAGAACTGTTGCGAGTCGGTCGTATCCCCTTGTTGTCTGCATTCTTACTGTTTGTCCGGTTTGCAGTGGTAGAAGACGTCTGGCTGATTTGTCATAGTGTCTCTTGTTTCTCTGTCTTGTCTGTGTAAGAGCTGCTTGTACATGTACCTCCACTCTCGGTACGTACATGGCTTTGGTCATTGGGATGAGAGTTTTTGTGCGCCGAGAGAGCAAGCGCTGAGCTGGTGAGGGCAGTCCATCTCTTGGTGTGTTTCGTAGATTGAGTAGTGCCACATAGATGTCAGTGCCGTCACGTGCACACTTCTCAAGAAGGTGCTTGGCCGAACGCACTGCTCTCTCAGCCAATCCATTGGACTGAGAATAAAGCGGGCTGCTGGTGACATGGGAAAAGTCCCATGTGTGTGCAAAGTCCTGAAATTCCCTGCTAGTGAAATACGCAGCATTGTCAGTCATTAGCTGCTGAGGTGCTCCATGTGTGGCAAAGTGGCGTTTTAGTCTGCTGATGATGGTGGCACTGGTCATGCTGGGGAGCTGATCTATTTCATACCAGCCAGAATATGAGTCCACAATCACCAGGTGCTCTTTACCTCCCCACTCAAAAACATCAGCAGCTGTGAGAGCCCATGGCAAGGCAGGAATGTCATGTAATTGCAGAGGCTCTTTTGCCTGGTGTTGTCGGAGTGCGTTGCAAGGAGCACACCTCATAATCTCATTCTCAATATCTTGATTGATTGTGGGCCAAAACATGGTTTCTCTGGCCCTGCGCTTTGTTGCTTCGAGGCCCGGGTGGCCTTGATGAAGCTGTTTGACATAGTAGTGTTGCAGAGAGTGGGGAATGATGAAACGCACACCACGGAGCACCAAGCCATTATCTGTTGTGAGTTCTTCCCTCATGCTGTAGAACTGTTTCAAATCCCGTGGCAGCTCCTTTGACGAATCCGGCCAGCCTGTAGTGATGACCTCAGTGAGACGCTTACAAACAGGGTCTGCCAAGGTTTCACGTCTGAGTTCCTCGAGTCTCCTAGAGGACAGTACCTCCACCGTCATGACATCATAGTCCTCAGCAGTGTCAGTCAGGTCCGTGGAGGGCAGATGTGCGCGTGAGAGCGTGTCTGCGACGTACAACTCTTTGCCCCGTTTACAGATGACGTGGAGGTTGTAGCGCTGGAGCTTGAGCATCATCCGTTGAAGGCGGGCAGAAGCAGAGTGCAGTGGCTTTCGCAAGATGGTAATGAGAGGCTGATGATCAGTCTCAACAGTCACAGGCCGACCGTAGATGTAATCGTGAAATTTTTGGCAAGCATAAACAAGAGCCAAAAGCTCTTTTTCTATTTGTGCATAGTGTGACTCGGTCTCTGTGAGTGCCCTAGAGGCAAATGCCACTGGCTTGTTATCTTGCAGGCAGACAGCACCCAGGCCATGCTGAGAGGCATCAGCAGATAGCACCACTGGCTGGTGCACATCGAAGTACTGGAGGACCGGGGGGCTGGTAAGGATGTCTTTGAGTCTGTCCATGACTTGACGGAGACGCATATCGTGTTCTTCTTTAGTGCTACCCCAGACTAAAATGTCATCAACGACGATTGCACAAGGCTGTCCTTCAAAGAGTTGTTCCATACATCTCTGGAAGACCTCACTTCCTGTTGATATCCCATAGGGCATTCGAAGAAAGGCATAGCGGCCTACTGGTGTCATGAAGGTGGTTAGTTTTGACGACTCACCACTGAGTGGCACCTGCCAAAAGCCACACTTGGCATCTAAGATGCTGAACACCTTGGCTCCTGGCATGTCAGCAATCACCTGATCCACGGTTTTCATCGGATGGTGTGGCCTGAGGAGGGCCCTGTTGAGGTGGACAGGATCAATACAAATCCTTATGCTGCCATCTTTCTTACATGCAGCCACCATCGCAGATACCCACTCAGTGGGGTCTTGTACTGGTTTTATCACTCCCAGCTTGGTCATTCTGTTCAGCTCTTCAATAATCCGGTCCTTCATTGCTAATGGCACCCGCCTAGGGGCACATATTGTGGGGTGCACAGAGTTGTCAAGCCGCATATTGTACTCTACAGGAAGTTTCCCTATGGTACTGCAGTCAAATAGATCCTTGTATTCAGTCAGCTCTGGTGCCCCTTCTTGAAGCGCATGCACATTTGGCCCAAGTTTTACAAAGCCCAGCTTAACACTGTCTGTGAGACCTAATAGAGGTTTTACATCACCGTGCACAACATGGAACTTTAACGTCCCAGATGTAAAATCCAGAGCAGCTATTCCAATTGTTCTAATTATCTGGCCTCCATAGGCTATGAGGTTGACTACCTGTCTGTGATCAATGCATGCACTTGAGTCAATGTGTTCAAGAGTAGATCTGGAAATAACATTACATCGAGCTCCAGTGTCAATTTTCACCTTTAATTGTCTTCCAGTCTTGGATGATGACAAGATGGTAAATATTTCACCCTTCTCAGTGGCTGTTTCAACACTTTCACAATAGAAAAGGTCTGCTGGCTCCTGTGCACTCTGTGTGTCAAGCTCATTTATTTTCTGCATTCCACCCCTGCGTGGGCTATTCATTGGTCTGTTTGACTGTGGTGGACCCTGCACGTTACGTTCTCTGCTTGATCTGCAGCACTTGGAAAAGTGGTTCCATTTTCCACATGCATTGCAACGCTTGTTAAAAGCTGGACAGTTGCTGCGATTGGGTGAATGCTGTCCGCCACAGTTTGAACATGAAGCATACTGCACTGCACAGACTTCTCCTTCTCTTTTCATCTCTCTGCTCACCGTATCCTTCTTTAATTCTTTATTACCTTTTTCAGATTGTTCATGTAGCATGCATATTTCAATGGCTGAGTTCAACGTTAATTTTTTTTCTTTCAACAAGTGCGTGCGGACAGTGTCGTTGTGGATGCCACACACTAATCTGTCTCTGATTAGTTCGTCGTGTAACGTGCCAAAGTCACATTTCCTAGCTAAAGTCTTTAACGTGGCTACGTATGACTGGATTGATTCATGTGGTTTCTGATTTGTGGTATTGAACGCATGTCTGTCCATTATCACATTCTTGACAGGAAGGCATATTTCTTCAAATTTCTTTACCAGTATATCGGAGTCCTCTGGGTCTTCCCCTTCCACAAAGGTGAAAGTTTCATATTTATCCTGAGCATCGGGACCTGCGAGGTTGAGGAACGTGTATGCTTTCACTTTCTTGCTTGCTGTAGAAAGCCCAGCGATGCTGTACACTCGCCATTCTCGTTTAAACTTCACCCAGTTGTCCGCAATGTTCTCGTCAAAGACAAGAGGGTCGATTCGTCGAAGGCCCTGTGTCATTTCTAACTGAGACTGTCTTCTGACACCATGTAGATGTGCTCAATAAATCAAGGATGCAACTCACTTGTACGTGCGAGGGAAAACTGGTTTATTCACCAACGTACCACTTGGTTATATCCTGCTACCCATAATTCCCCAAAACCCCCTAACAACAAACACATGACTTCCTATAGGAGAAGTTGCCAAGGCAACTATAAACACACAATCT
>JAODXP020001093.1:0-21257 GCA_027497455.2 Sardinella longiceps | reverse complement strand
GTGTAACACCCACAAACGTAATAACTTCCCACAAACGTAATAAACCACAAACGTAATAAAAATATGCACTTTTAAAATGTAATAATCCTGCAAACGTAATAATTTCCCATAAACGTAATAACAGTCGCCTACTGTTAACGTAATAAAAAATTTCCCACAAACGTAATAATTATTACGTTTGCAGGAAATTATTACATTGGTGGGAACATGAAAAAACTTATTACATTACCCTCCCATAAACGTAACAAAACACAGATTTGGTGAAATTATTACCGTTTTATCAGATGTAGGACTTATATTTGTCAGTGAACTTATATCTCTAACCATGTAGCCAGCTGTCAGAGCTTAAAACCTGATACAGTGGCATGCTGCATATGTTTATTCCCTCAATTGTTTTTTATATGCAGTTTTTCCTAAAGAACTACCTGACCCGTGGCATTGAGGATGATGAAATGTTTATGAACTCTGAGCCTAAATCAAAACTTAAAAAAGCTTAACTTTAAAAAAAAATCTTCACTATTTTTTATTTTTATTTTTATTTTTTCTAAATTTACTAAAGATGTGGACCCTGGACCACGCAAAGGCTTGGTACATGTAAACTGTACGAATCTCTGACTTCAAAAATTCCACACAACTCAAATGAAAACTAGATGTACCGCATGGCGGTACAAAATATGACCGCCGCTCAGTTCTGCACATTCTCTGCCCTGTGTGTGTGTGTGTGTGTGTGTGTGAGACAGTCGGCCTATCATCCCAAACCAGTAACCCTTCACTTAATAGCACCAACTACAGGTCAATGGTTGTACACTGTACAGTCATTAAATGTACATACAAATTCATTTATTTTATAGCCCCCCATGGATGAAATTCCACAAAACGTGACATATTCCCACAAAATAACTGAAAGGAAAATAAAGGTCCGCAACACTGTTTGATGCTCCCAAGAATTCAATAGCACTACGTGCTAGTCTAGTTGTTGTGCTATTAAATTCTTGGGGGCATCAAACAGTGTTGCGGACCTTTATTATGACCGCCGCTGCGTAGCAAGCGCAGCGGTCATATAATGATTGTCAAAGTTTTTTTTTTTTTTCTCCCGTCATCTACTTCCTGAATTTTTGGTCAACGATTCCCGGGACACCGTAACACCGGGGCACATGAAACTTGGTGGGCATGTAGCCCCAGTAGACTTTTACGGAAAAATTTAGTTTGGTCCCTGGGTGCCACTCCATCTTTGCGTGGCCCCCCTGTGAAACCCAAAAAATGCAGTTTTTCCTAAAAAACTACCTGACCCGTGACATTGAGGATGCTGAAATTTTTATGGAATGTTGGTCTCAAGAGCCCACATCAACTTAGCTTCTAACCAGTCATTTGTGATTTGCACCCCCATGGTAAAAAATTAAAATGCAATATTATACTACTTTAATTGCCCCTATCTTTAGATCAGATGTTATAAACTGCACCAAATTTAATGTGTATGATGAACCTGACATCTTGTGGGAATCATGTCAAGTTTTGTGGAATTTCATCCATGGGGGGCTATAAAATAAATGATTTTATATGTACATTTAATGACTGTACAACCATTGACCTGTAGATGGTGCTATTAAGTGAATGGTTACTGGGTTACAAAATGATCATTTACATCATATGTGCTCATATATAACTACATATACACAAGCACACATGCGCACGGGTACACACACACACACACACACACACACACACACACACACAGTACATACTGTACACACAAGCACACATGCGCAAGGGTACACACACACACACACATACACACACACACACACACACCGCCATGCGGTACATCTAGTTTTCCTCTCAGTTATCATATGTTTGGTCCAGCACCTGTGCCACCGATGTGTGTGCATTCTCTGACTTTTTTTATATTCCCACAAGATGTCAGGTTCATCATACACATTAAATTTGGTGCTGTTCATAACATCTGATCTAAAGATAGGGGCAATTAAAGCAGTATAATATTGCATTTTCATTTTTTTACCATGGGGATGGCAAATCACAAATCACTGGTTATAAGCTAAGTTGATGTGGGCTCTTGAGACCAACATTCCATAAACATTTCATCATCCTCAATGCCACGGGTCAGGTAGTTCTTTAGGAAAAGCTGCATATAAAAACAATTGAGGGAATAAACATATGCAGCATGCCACTGTATCAGGTTTTAAGCTCTGACAGCTGGCTACATGGTTAGAGATATAAGTTCACTGACAAATATAAGTCCTACATCTGATAAAACTGTAATAATTTCACCAAATCTGTGATTTATTACGTTTATGGGAGGGTAATGTAATAAGTTTTTTCATGTTCCCACCAATGTAATAATTTCCTGCAAACGTAATAATTATTACGTTTGTGGGAAATTTTTTATTACGTTAACAGTAGGCGACTGTTATTACGTTTATGGGAAATTACTACGTTTGCAGGATTATTACATTTTAAAAGTGCATATTTTTATTACGTTTGTGGTTTATTACGTTTGTGGGAAGTTATTACGTTTGTGGGTGTTACAGATATGAATTTATCCTCCATCTGAGGAACAGGAAATGGGTTCCCTTGAAATTTTGGGAAAACCAATGAAGATCTAGGCTATGTCTTAAATCTCCACAGCATTTGCATTGATCATTATTCTACCGTAAAACAACTAGATTTACATGCTTTGTTGCCAAAAATCATGGAATACTGAGCTCCGCTTCAACCCTCTCTATGATTGCCAAAAGCTCCTTTCATTCTTCATTGTTCTATCTGGGTGGTGCTGTATGTTAGATCTAAGCGGTCTCGTTTTTCAAGTGTTTGAATTGGGCTATAGTCCTTAAGTCCAGAGGGTTGGTCGGTGCTACCTGTGGGCAGTAAGGTACAACAGTATTCTCCCAGGTGCTTAAGTCAAAAATGTGCTTAGCTCCATGCATTTCAGCCACACAGCACTTTTTGGAACATGACCACCTGGAAGAATACCGCCCATAGTGGAAGCTTTTAGTGCAGTGTTTCTCAAACTTTTTCAGACCAAGGACCACTTTGCCCCAAATTTTTCTTTCAGGCACCACCTACCCTCGCGCCCCCTCACCAAGTCGCATGCTGCTACCCCTTACCCTTTGACCAAATCAATAAGCATTTCTAAATTGCCATTTATGGACACTTCAAATTCAGATAGCTTGAAGTTTTTAATGTAATTTACAGGCCTGCTTCATAGTATTCATTGAACCACTCCTCTTTGGCTTTCAAATAATTTTAGTGAGAAAGACTAAATAAACAACTTTTGGAAATCCTCTCGTGGACCACTTGAGCTTGCTCACGGACGACTAGTGGTCCCCGGACCACACTTTGAGAACCACTGTTTTAGTGTTATCACCCTCTTTATCCCCATTGTCCTGTAAGCCTATGGGGTGATGAATATAGTATAACATGTGCAGAATATTCCTGTAATCATTTTGTGATTCTCCATTAATAAACCTCCATGGGTGTACATTGGAAATACATGTACTTCAACACAATGCAGAGAAGTAGGAGAATGTATTGTCCATATAATAAACATCAATATGATATTAGTTGACTTTTTTACTACATGCCCAAATTCAGATATTTAGCCTATTGCATGTTAAAGCGTAGGCCTACCTCATTGGGGGCCAAGCAGCGAAGCTGCGAAGGCACCCTTAGTGTTTCTACCTTTTCTTATTGGGGGCCAAGCAGCGAAGCTGCGAAGGCACCCTTAGTGTTTCTACTGTTTCTTATTATTATTATTCCTCTCCCATTGAAGTCTATGGCAGCCCATAGAACCGATTGGTAAAAAGTTGTGAAATTTGGCACACTGATTGGGCCCACTGCCCTGATCAAACACAGCAAATTTCATGCTGCCAGCTCAAACTCTCTAGCGCCACCAACAGGTCAAAGTTGGAACTGCATCCATGTTTGTAACTTCTGACCCGTGCAACCGATTTTGACAAGCCTGGCATCATTGGAATCCGTGGATCAAGCCGATTCCAACGCACCCTATGACGTCATTTTCCGCCCGACTAGATTTTCCGCCATTTTGAATATTGTCGAAAGTGAAACTAAATTTTCACAGGCCACAAATTTTGTCCAATCTTTATGAAACTTGGTACATAGTATCTTCAGACCAAGCCGAAAAAAAGTTGTGCTATGCCATTACCGGATTCGTAACCGTTTGGCCGTAACAGCCAATCGAAAACGGCGGCGAAGCCGCGAAACAGGAAGTGAGCTCAAATCTCGGAGACCATTTGACCAATCTTAACCAAACTTGGTGCCATCACAACTGACACCCTCTACTGGGTACACAACAAATTTGGTGCAGTTTGGCCACCAGGGGGCGCTATAATTAGCAAAAACGTGTTTTGGCTAATAGCTCATGAGGGGTTTGGGGTATGACCAAAATTCCACTGTCAGATCGTACTATGGGAAGTCCCATTTAGAGCCAATGAAGTTTCAAAAGCTTTCAGGCCTCTAAAGCCTTTCAAATTCAGCGGCGAATGTCGCCAAACAGGAAGTGAGCTCATATCTCGGCAACGCTTTGACGAAACGTCACGAAACTTGGTCAGCTGTTGTCTGGTCCACTCCTGAAAGGGCTCACCAAATTTGGTGCAGCTACACCACTGGGGGGCGCTATTACAGGCAAAAAGGTTATTTTGGCTAATATTGGAGTGCATTTATGATTATAACTTCTGACTAATACCACGGATTACCAAAAGCCTGGTATCTATGGAATCCTTGGGCCAAGCCGATTCCAACGAACCCTATGACGTGGTATTCTGCCCAATTAGCCTTTCCGCCATTTTGGATTTTGTCGAAAGTGAAACTAACTTTACACAGACCACAAATTTTGTCTGATCCGCATGAAAATTAGTTGACAGTATCTATAAGCCAAGCCGAAGAAAAGCTATGCCTTTTTATTGTCCCACTTCAAACCATTTTGTCGTAACAGCCATGCACAGTCAAGAGGAGAGACATGGGGGATGGGGGGGGTGAGGGGAAGTAGGAGGTTGAGGGGTGGGAAGTGGGAGGTTGGGGGGTGAAGTGGGGGCTGGTGGGGGACTGGGGGGCTGAGGGGAGGTGGGGGATGGGGGGGTGAGGGGGATGAGAGGGAAATGGAAGGCTGGGGGGGTGAAGTGGGGGCTGGGGGGAGATGTGGGGGCTAGGGGAGAGTGAGGGGGATGAGGGGGAAGTGGGAGGCTGGGGGGAGAAGTGGGGGGATGAGGGGGAAGTGGGAGGCTGGTGGGGTGGGAAGTGGGAGGTTGGGGGGGCTGAATTGGGGGATGGGGGAGAAGTGGGGGCTAGGGGGGAGGGAGGGGCATGAGGGGGAAGTGGGGGGATGAGGGGGCAGTGGTAGACTGGGGGAAAAGTGGGGACTGGGGGGGGGGGTTGTGGAGACTATCAGTGCTGTGCTTGAGCTATTCCTTTTTATTGTCCCACTTGTAACCGTTTGGTTGTCTAAATCTATAGCTTTCCTCTTTTAAATTAGTGTTTTTTCCCCCCAAATGGGTTGTTGATCACGTGAGCCAGCGATGCATGCTCATCTGCTTCCCATCAGGTGTGCAGTAATTGATCAGGATATTTGATCAGAAACAGATCATTTCAAGTAGGCAAACAAATATATAACAATGTGCAGTTTGATGCCCCTTTCTCATGGAGGAAATACACAACTTTGTCATAGGTGTGTCTGCAACATTGCGTCCAAACAGTGAACACAGACTGGCCTGAATCATTGTGTTTTAAAATAAATTACTATGATTTTGGTATTCTATGCCTAACTCGTTATGTCCATATTTGATAACGTTCTATGCCTAACTCGTTATGTCCATATTCCAATAGGTGTTGAAGTGCTCTCATTAGGCTATATAATAATAGTACAAATATTTTGCATTTATTATTATTACAACTTTATTAACACATAAGCAATATTTCCAAAATATGACGCATGGGTAAACTTTGTTCACTGCAACTACATCCATGGCTACCATTTTCAGTTTAAATCTGTTAAACATCTGATGTATTATCTATACCCAATGTTTAAAGTGTAATTCAGCAGTAGGAGAAACTCTCAAATTCTGTGTTAGCACAACCAAAAGGAAAATGTATACAACAATATGATAGCCTTCATTTAGCCTATCTATTATGCCAGAACTGTGACCTGAACTTTGTTACTTTCTTTTTGCTTGCCTACAAAGTGACCAAAATGTATATTCACAATCATTTTAGTTAATCCTCACTTTAACTCAGCACACTCGCTTTTCATTTCTTTGCACAAATGCAGATAAACTTAAAATAGACTACTCATTAATATAGGCTATTATGTTCTCATACTTCCCCAGAACATTTGTGTGATGACATCTATATCTTATTTCACATAAAGCTTAATATACAAAAAAAATCTGCTGTATTACACCAACCATGCAGTACATCTTTCTGACCACAAAAGGGCGCCACAAACCATGACTTCTCTTTTGTTAAAGGGCAATGTGTTTGCTATGCAAAATATGCTCCACCATATCATTTCCTTAAGTAATTATAGCCTACAACTAAACCATTGAAAACAATACATTTTACTGAAACAAAAAAATATGTACTTTGATTGATTATATAGGCCTAATATAAACCTAGGCTACTGGTTGTACTGAAATCTGATCAAATCCACACACCAAATGGAAATATAAAACAACACCTCTATCAAATAATAACAACCCATGACACACAATTTACATTATGAAATATTCATACATAGCCTATAGGCTAATGTCAATGGAAAAACTATTCAACATGACTAACAATATATAACTTATTTATCCATAACATATAGCTTCAGACCAAACCAATCAAAAGTTATTACTTTGCTTAGTCCATTTACAACCATTTAGCCATAACAGCCAATCAAAAATAGCAGCAAAGCAACAATAATATCAAGTAAGTACAAAATAATAAGTGTTAAGAAATAAAAAAAATCGATGTCTTCAGACATACACCGAGCTGTATGTGCTATCAACCTTAGGGCAAAAGCGCTTGGTGTGCGCCCTGGCGCCGGTGGCTCCGCAGGTTGGACAGATGTAGCTTCTGAGGAATGGACACACCACATTCTTGCTCTGATCTTTTAGACAGTGGGACGTGAAGATCGCCTCCGTCTCCCCATTATGTTTGCAGAAGCCGCAAAACATCTGCGGCGGCGAGGGCTCACCAGACGTTGACACGAGAGGGCCCACCGGCTTCTTGGGGGTTACTGTTCCAAAACCCTTGGATAATCTAGGCGGGGGTTCTGTGGTCCTCTTCGGAGAGGTAGGGCTCTTACATGCCACCACTGGTGCACGGCAGCACCCGATCACTGTGCGACCACGAGGCCCATCTTCAGGCCCTTGCCTAGTCTGGCAACGCACCAGCAAGGGCTTCACGTTAATTAGGTTCTCTCCCCTCGGAGAGAGCTCGCCATCAGTCGGGCAGTCGCCCAGGCGGATTGCCCGGACAGCCTCTGCCAAGCCCATGTAGTCTCGCCAGGGCTGAAACTCAGATTTGCCCATGCGTCCGAAAATATTAAGAGAACCCATGACCGTCTTCACCACAAGTGACTAGGCTAAGATAAGCTCTGTGAAGACTTAACGGTCAGTTACAAAGATTCTAGATTCTAGAGTGCCAAAGATTCTAGAGTGCCAACGTTGTCAATATTGGCGCTTAGCAACCCCGCTCATGAGTGTAGCTCTATTCTTTCAACGAGAGTTAGTTAGCTGGCAAGGAGCTACAGCGGAGGTCAAAGAAATGTGACAAAGAGGAGACACCTTGTCTAAAGCTCAACATTTCTAGAGTGCAATTAAAGGCTGATTAGGCTTTTTTTCTGTTTTTATTTACTGTTCCCGTGTTGCACGGCATATAACAATCCTCCGTCCGTCCGCTACATTTTCAGACATGGGATAAATAATTCATTTATTCATATTAACCGAGCTAGCTTCCTTCTGCTGTAACAATTAGTTTCCATAATAAACAAAGTTTACGTTAGCTAGCTAACGTTATCAAATAAAGATATCCAGATATTGTAGAAAGTGTATGCTAGTATTCTAGTAATGCTAGAAGCAGTTAAATAATTAAAATATAATTTCTAGCCTCGTTTTATTGTCATTGATTATGTGTGTTACTAATTACTTGTAGTACATTTACATTACATTAGCTAACTAACGTTAGCACGCCAGCCGGTTTTGGCCTGGTTTGGCTCACTCACACCAGACACCGTAAACGGGCTCTGGCCTTACTGTGATGTCCTCTAGGCCAATCAGAGGACAGAACTGTCGGCTCTGGCCACAGTGAGCTTAGACTCCTCCTTGTGGCTGTAGTTGTAATTACATTTCATGAAAACCATGAGCAGATGGAAAACATGATAAATCCCCCAATTCTTAGCTACCACTAACTGTATAAGCCAAGCCGAAGAACCCCCAACAAGACCCTGTCCTGTTAGTATTTATCCACTTTTCATGGTCTAGTGCCACCATCTGGTGATCGCTGCTAATACATGCATATGCTTGCAATGCGCAGTCAAGGGGGGAAATGTGGAGGGACAGGGGGGATGGGGGAGGAAGTGGGGGGTTGAGGGGTGGTAAATGGGAGGTTGGGTGGTTGAAGTGGGGGTTGAGGGGAGAAGTGGGGGCTAGGGGGGACTGAGGGGGCGGAGGGGAGAAGTGGGGGCTAGGGGGAGTGAGGGGGATGAGGGGGAAGTGGGAGGCTGGGGGGGGGACTGGGGGGCTGAGGGGAGAAGTGGGGGCTAGGGGGAGTGGGAGGCTGGGGGAGAAGTGGGGGCTGTGAAGGTTGAGGAGACTGTCAGTGCTGTGCAAGAGCTATTCCTTTTTATTGTCCCACTTGTAACCGTTTGGTCATAACAGCCAATTGAATATGGCGGCCTAACAGCAAATGGCCTTATCTCAACCAAACTTTGGTCTGCTGGTATGAAACTGCTTTTGTTGGCTTAAGGAAATCTTATTAACATAACTAAATCCTTCTGACTTTTGCAAATTAGCCAGCTTCGGCTGCTTGGCCCCCTCATTGCTGCTTGCAGCTATATTTATTATTATTATTATTATTATTATTAATCTTCCGTCCATGGAAGTCTATGGCAGCCCATAGAACGGAATGCGGGAAAATGCTGTAATTTGGCACATAGACTAAGCACAGTCTCCTGTTCAACCTCAGCAAATTTCATGCTGCCAGCTCAAACTCTCTAGCGCCACCAACAGGTCAAAGTTGGAACTGCATTCATTTTTGTAACTTCTGACCCATGCAACCGATTTTGACAAGCCTGGCATCATTGGAATCCTTGGATCAAGACGATTCCAACGCACCCTATGACGTCATTTTCCGCCTGACTAGATTTTCCGCCATTTTGAATTTTGTCGAAAGTGAAAATAAAGTTACACAGGCCACAAATTTTGTCCAATCTTCATGAAACTTGGTACATAGTATCTTCAGACCAAGCTGAAAAAAAGTTGTGGTATGTCATTACTGGATTAATAACCGTTTGGCCGTAACAGCCAATCGAAAACGGCGGCGAAGCCGCCAAACAGGAAGTGAGCTCATATCTCGGACACCCTTTGACCAATCTTAACCAAACTTGGTCACATGACAACTGACACCCTCTAATGGGGCCCAAACAGATTTGGCCCAGTTTGGCCTCTAGGGGGCGCTATAATTAACAAAAACGTGTTTTGGCTAATAGCTCATGAGGGGTTTGGGGTATGACCAAAATTCCACTGTCAGATCGTACTATGGGAAGTCCCATTTACAGCCAATAAAGTTTCAAAAGCTTTCAGGCCTCCACAGCCTATTCAATTCCACGGCGAAAGTCGCCAAACAGGAAGTGACCTCATATCTCGGCAACGCTTTGATCAAACTTCATCAAACTTGGTCAGCTGTTTTCCGGTCCACTCTCAAAAGGGCTCACCAAATTTGGTGCAGTTACACCACTGGGGGGCGCTATTACAGGCAAAAAGGTTATTTTGGCTAATATTGGAGTGCATTTATGATTATAACTTCTGACCAATACCACGGATTACCAAAAGCCTGGTATCTATGGAATCCTTGGGCCAAGCCGATTCCAACGAACCCTATGACGTCATATTCTGCCCAACTAGCCTGTCAAATGCCTCACACCTTTGGAATCCTTGGGCCAAGCCGATTCCAACGCACCCTATGACCTTTTGACGTCATATTTCGTTTTTAGGGAATAAATAAATGTAATTTGCATTGTTGCATTTGCAACTGCTTGGTCATATCAACAGCCTATTAAACTCAATTGCGAATTTGCCAAACAGAAAGTGAGCTTATATCTGGACAATTTCAAATCTTAACCAAATTGGTCAGCTGATTTTAGGTCCCATCCTAAACCTGCTCACCACATCTGTGTATTTGTACCACTTGGAGGCGTTATGATAAGCAAAAATACTGTTTTTCTAATATTAGAGTGCATTAATGGTTTTATCTTTTGACCTCTGCAACTGACTTTATAAAGCTTTGTACCATTGGATCATTTTCTGCTTGACTAGATTTTCTGATAATCTGAATGTCATTGAAAGTGAAACTAAAGCTTCCCAGGCCATATGAAACTTGGTAGTACTGTATCTTGACACAAATAAAAGCTATGTAATGGCTATGTTTGGCTCTTACTGCAATTTTGTGCGGTTTTGTCATTGGGGGGCAATATAAATTGCAAACAAGCTGTCAAATGATGTTCAGTTTTTACTGTTTTACTATTTCACATTTTCATCAAACTCTGCTATTCTGCTATCCTGTTACAAAAGGGCTTACCCACTTTAGTGCCATTACAGGCACTAAAATAATTTTAAAAACCTGTGTTGTGTAATATTGGAGTATATACATTTTTATAACTGGTGACCCTTGCAACTGGTTGCTGAAAGCTAGAAACCATTGGACTGATCAAGTCAAGCTAATTCCAATGTCTCCTATGAGTCATATTCTGCTGAACTAAATTTTCATCCATTTTGGATTTTGCTAAAAGTAAAACAAAATTTACTAACCAATTTATCAATTGGTTTTGAGAATTGGTTCATAGTGTGCTCAGATGAAATGGAATCACCTGACTTAGTCAGATATTATGTTACAGCCAATTAAAATTAGTGGCACAGGTGCCAAAGACTTTGATCATGATAATAGGTAATACTTTTGTTTGTCCAGTGACTGTTTTCATGCTAGCATAATCATTGTACCGCTATATTGCATTATCCAGAGGACACACAAAAGAAAACAAGCACAATGTTAGCTGATATATTCACAGCTTACTAATTTACAAATATTATCTTGTGATGAGTCCTTCAAGAGGATATAAATAAATATTGTGTCATGGTTGCATCAATTACCAACATAATGGTCATAAGGTGGCAGTATTGTACCATATGCCAAATAATGCTAAACTTAGGGACAGAATAATTAGAATACTAATAGTTAATGCTTATAGGGAGAAATGAAATAAGCTACGGAATGAACCATATAAAATGGGTAACAATAATGTAGTCTACTGTCTACTATGTATTTAAAGCCTTCCATTTCCACTGCTTATAACTTTATGTGCAATGAGTAACACTGAAAGGAATTTACATGACTTCAACAGTGGTACCTTGCTTGGTCACAGGGTGGCAGTATTATACCATATGACACCTAATGCTAACCAAGAAAAGTAAGTTAATAGGTTAATAAACTAGTATACCATCCACAGTACTTTTATTGGTGAGTCATGTTTCGATATGTTCATGTGCTTTATTTTTAGGTGATAAAAACATTAATTCTATGTAACAGATTAATTGTCCTCTGCTTACCATATTGGTATAAGATCACAAATGTAAGAGGGCTTTTCAGTTTGTATGTGTTTATTTTTATATTTTAAACATAAGACAAACAGAAACAAGGAGGGGTCAAGCTTGTGGTTCATTTGCAGTCTTTGAGGGTGAATATGTCATATTCAATGTGTGACCTGTTGCTGGCACATTTGACCTTCAGATTAAGCTTCACAGAAGTTACTAGAAAAATACAGGAAATTATCTTAGACTTCTCAGTGACTTTACATTTGAGTTAAGGTCCATATTGACACTATGTCACAAAACCTTTAACCTTTAAACTATTTATCAATGCAGCACGTATTCTGGATATTTACTTATTTTAATTATCATGGGGCAGCATAATATTTTCAGTAATACAAATATCTCTGTAGGTTCTGTGGCTGGAGTAAGAACCCGAAGACATGGGCACAAAATCGCTTTTACCATTGCTTAGGTTGAATTCTCTGTAACATCTTATTTATCCTTCATGGCAAGTTGACACATCATATCCAGCCTTATTAGAAATAAAAATACATCAATAACTTCAGTGTGACATTGATAGTTGGTCATGACTTGAAAAACATGTATTTTCTTTTTTTCCCAGCAATAAATGTTGTGAAACAATGCTGTAAGACAAGTCAATTACAAATATAAGGCTGATAGGCATCACCATTGTGACCGTGTTCCAGTAAAAAGATAAAATACATTTTTGAATTATAATAGTAGAATAGTAATTTCAATCTATTGTAAAAGTGAGTGAAACTTGCCATTTCTGGATAAAAGTAAAAGTCCATAAATTGACTTTACATGCAAGACAGTCAAACTGAAAAAAAATACTGTGCACAAAAAATCTTGTGAATGAAACATGTGAATGGCCAATATCATTACCATGCAGTGTGAGTGAAAGCAATTTCATGAAATGTATAAATTATGCAAAAGACACAATGTGTTTGTTCATGGAGTTCAAAAGGTGTTGGTCAGTTCATAATTCAGGCTGGTCAGTTGGTAATGCTGCCTGAATATCACAGTGTTTCAACATGAAGGCGACATAACGCAGATGTGTTGCAGTGGGGGTGAAAGGGGGATTGAGTTATCAGGGCCACAAGTGGGGAGAGGGCCCTTGAGAAGTCTGGAGTTGTATTCTAGGGGTGAGCAGGACCCAGGATCACAGCTTGTGCATAGGGCTACACCCTTGGTCTGTACAGATAGCTGCATGTTGAGAATACATGAGGATGAAAACATTCTGTGGCTGGAACAAGTGTCAATGTTACAAGTAGTCCCACATGCTTCGGCAGGCATTTATCTTGCTATATTCAATGAGTACTCATAGCAATTGGCAAGTATTTACAGCTTAGGCACCACATGTAGTTGGTTGTTCCAGGATGATTTTGGTGAGATAGTTCACATCTCAAAATTGACATGCTTCAGCAACCATCAGGAAGTTGTGTGTTAGCCTGATGATGATCTGTTACTCTAAATTGGCTTTCTGATTGGTATGAAGAATGTGTCTGTACGCTGGGTGGTCACTGGATGTTATGTCATTCAGTCTTTGCACAACTGGAAGTATTCCTGTACGATGCCAAGGTCCAGGAGTTTCATGAGCTTTAGCAGGCATCATTGTTCCTAAATGTGATGACAAACAAACAGACAATCACAAGGTGTGAATAGTAAACACACAGTAACCACAGTAGAGCATCTTATGAATCCATGCAGTCTTAATAGTCATTAGACACAGACAATTTCTAAACCTCCATCTCACTATTATATCCATCAAACTGGTCACCTCACAGTCATTATCCTTGTTTTGTATAAAGACAACTTTGATACTCATATGAGGAATATCAATGTCAAAAAAAGATATGGCAATGACATAAACAGTAGTTGAAGGTTTCTATGGTTACACTGGTCTTGACATGGCAGTATATACCTGCAATTGAAGGTGGTTCATCGAGCAATATGATTGTAAGAGGTCAATGTGCTTTATGAGGCTTCTGAGTGATGTCTCTGTAGTTTGTTCATGTGGGTTCATCAATCTCAACTGGTTCTGTGACTGGAAGAAGTCCTTTTGTAGCTGCCTCAATCAGAGAGTTACATGACGTTCAGCATTGTTTTGCTATTTGTGAGGAGAAGCAAACAGACACAACCAGAAGGTGTAAATGATCCTACACTGGGAGCTGTCCATACACTCTTCAGAATCAGTAGATCTTATGAAGTAATTATGTGTACAGTGATCTTCACCAACAACATTGCACCAACAATTGCATAATGTGTGTGGTATTTGTGTAAAAAGGAAACAATGTTTTAAAACAAGGATACTCACTTGTCAGACAGTGAATATGACTTCAGGAGGTATCACAAATGGAAAAGGTCAATGATCCCGATCAGGCTGTGTGAGTTGAACAGATGTGTGGGTACTTTGTCTTCCAAACTCATCAACTTCAACAGTGTCTGTGTGTAGTAGAGACATCTCTGTATAATATGTAGTTGGTGGAAGTCCAGTGTTAGTTTATCTGAAGACAAGCTCCTCAGAATGAGTAAACAATATCTGTAAAGTAATTATGAAGCAAATATAAGTATATTCATCTCCACCAGCATATTTGCAATCAACAACCTCTGTTGGACAAAGCAAACTTTTAAAACATAGATACTCACTTGAGTGACAGTTGATCAGTTGGTTTCTGATTGTTCCAGGCTTGGGCATCAGCTTCAACAGGCCTTGGTAATGCTTTACCTAGTGAGAAGCAGACCCCATGGTGTTTGATGTTTTGTTGTGTATTGGTAGGACAGTAAATATGTGGAAATGGTGTGTTTCTATTTCAATAGGCCTAAAGCATCTTAATGAGATGTAAACTTTTGGATATTCACCAATCTCTGTAGGTATAAAGGGTAGATGTAGAAAAAAACATTAAAGGCAGGACATATCACTAAATGAGCAGAATACTGTAACATTTAGCATATCCAAACAAAAGGGGTACTCACATAATGTGATTGTCTTTCTGTGATAGATTTCTTTCTTCTGTTGCAACTCAATATTCACAAGCTTCACTTCACCACAGTTTGGCCACTTTTGCTGCCTAAATGCTTACTATAATGCCCAGTGTTTCACAATCCTTTTCATATGTCATATGCCAACATATGTCTAATATGTCTTTAGCCAAATCAAACATAAATAAGAAAAATCCAAAAGAAATATTAAACTAAAAGAACTGAAATAATGCTTATGCCATGTGCTAAAAAGAAAACAAAACATAGTTACTTAATTGATCTTGTACACCTTAAGTCAATAGTAATATTTTTGGTTATGCTTTAAAATAGCAGATGTACAGTATAAACAGTAATATCCGAGTGTCCGCTTGTGATGCAATTCCTAAGACAAATGTCAGTGAAAACAATATAATCTTAGTAGGGATGCACAATATTATTTGTGTACTTAAGCTACAAGATCTTGAGGAATGTATGACTAGGTAAGGAAATGTCTAAATATAATTATATTAAATGAAATATAGTGTACAAAAAAAAGTAAATAAAAAAAATCAATGACTACTGTACATCACAGATGCACAAATCTAAATTAATTCATTAATTTTCAGCCAATATGTTAATAATGAGTCAAATCCATTGATTTTGAGATTATGTTTCAGACTCATCGAATTGAATAATATGCAATATGTGATATATATGTGCTATATATAATTTAATATAAACAAAATTCATATAGTGTGCATCCCTATTAGGGCCATTTTCCGAAAGAAGCTGCAATTGTGGCTTATTAAAGACAGACCAGGGTATCATGACCAGTCTCATGCTGAGAGAATGTTTTAATATTATACTAATTAGAAATAATAGCTATCTGTTATAGAGTCTAACATTTATAGCCAAACTACTGAGCATAATGATGAGAAGATAGTGTATAAAAACATAATAATTTGTGACTGTAGGGTGTGCTCTGTATTCTTTTTATTTTTTTTAATTGCAGGCTTCCCTGGTATGCCTTTAAACTATCATTTCAGAATGTCAAATCTTTATATTTTGTCAAAAATTCTCTGCAAATATTAAAAGTGAGACATGTACATGTACAGGTAGCCTATGTAAAACTTTTGTTTTTCAATTTTTTTTCAGTTTTCTTCTTTTTTTTAACTTTTTTTTCTTTTTTCTTTTTGCCATCATATTTTTCTTTTTGTTTTGTTTTTATGTCTGTTTTTCTTTTTCTTTTTTCTACTTTTCTTTTTTTCCATTGGCAGACTTAGGGACAACTTCACTCTTGAATTAGAATTACAGAATGGTACAGGCAGAAAACATTAATATAAATTCACAATAATCCTTTAAACTTTTTTTCCAAAACATTAAAAAGTAACAAATAAGGTATGGCTCATTTACTTTAAAAGAATGTAACTTGTACAGGTTTTTCATAATTCAGGATTTGTCAGTTTTTCTGTACCATTACAGTATGCAGCTTCTTTCGGAAAATGGCCCAGATTACCCATCCCCCACAAGGAGCCGTCCATCATCTGCCTTCTCCTTGCTATAACCCACCCAATCCCCTAATATGGACGGACAATGACACGCGCTACTGCCAGCATTCTCTATAACACACCTACAGAAACATACTTTTGTAAAGAGAAATAGTGAATTAGTCATCAGTACATTCTAAGAAAGAGATAAGAACAGCTTCATGAAAACTGTAATAAGTCTGTACAACTTCAACAGTAACATTGTTTGTGTCCTTCATGTAAACATGATCTATTAACGTACCTCTTTCGGTTGTTGCAACTTCCACATGTTGGGTGTAGCCATGCTGCTCCAGTAACTTCTGAATCGAGGATGAAACAAAGATATCCTCATTGAAGTCTCCCATAATGACTTTTCTCCCAGGATGCCTGTCGAGTTCAAAGATGACCTGCAAAAACTGTTGTCGAAACATGTCAATCTTATAAGAGCTGGGCCTGTACAATACAGCAGCAGTCAAATTTGCATGAGGTATGTGAAAATACAGACATTCAAGATTGCATCGTTCTGGCTTTGACACCTGGACATCAATGTTTTCTGAACAATAGATACCAACACCACCTCTCTGTTGTTGTTTCAGTGTTGCAAACATGGGCTCTGACTCATCATAGCAGTTTCCTCTTGGATTGTGATGCAGTACGAAACCTGGGATTTGTGGTTCTTCTTCATTCACGCCAGTAAGCCATGTCTCTGTTAAGCAAATACAGTCAGCTTTCATGAGGGCTTTTTGGGCTTGAAGGTCCAAAATGTGTGCATTCAAACTCTGTACATTGTGAAGTGCCACTGTGCACACAGGGTTTTCTTCAGATGACAAAGTCTTTTCAAAGTTGAATCGAGGCATGCTTTCCATGGCCTGGTGTATTTTGTTATCACAAAATATGGCTGACTCTTTAAAATCTTCAATTGTCAGTCCACCGAGAGTTTTCACCCGACTCAATGCAACATATGCTTGCCCTGCAGCAAAGATCTTCTTGAGAGATACAACAGCTCTTTCAACAGTTAGGCCTTGGCATTTGTGGACGGTCACTGCCCATGATAAAGACAATGGTAGCTGTCTCCTCACACCACCAGCATGCGTCACCTGGTCCTCTTGCACTTCAATGACTGTTGAACGTTCAGAAGCTCTTTTCTGTTTGGATCGCTGAATCTTGCCAACATTAGGGTCTTCAAACTCCACATGGATAGCTGCAGGAAGATCATCAACTTCTTTTCCTGGAATGATGTCTACAACTGTACCACATGCACCATTCACAAGTCCATCAGACACATCTATGTTCTTCTTCAGCATCACCCTTGCTCCAACACCCAAAGACACACACACTGGCAAGCATGAATTGAAAACTTTTCTATGAAAACCAACTTTACGTTCCATTCTTCCAGTTTTGGGGTTGCGTACAAAATCGTGGGCGTGTATGCTGATGGCATCAGGGCAAGTTTCTTGCAGTCTCTGAACGTTGTAATCATCAACCTGAGCGTTTGTTGCATATATGTGGATATCTGTACTTTCCTCTCCAGTTTCACATAGTTCAAGGGTGAGAATATCATCAGCATTGAGTGGCTCGTTCTTCTGATGAACCCGTAGGCGATTAAGCATTTCTGCAAATGCTGCGTTTTCTTGTCTAACAACTTTAGTTAGTTCGGCAACTTCAAAGTTGTCTTCCCACAGGTTGAGTCCTTTGTTGTCAGCAAAAAGGGGTGAACCTTTCACTGGTTTTAACTGATAAAAGTCTCCCACGCAGATTACAGACACATTTGCAAACAGGGAATAATCACCAGTCTGTTTGATCTGACGCAGTCTGCCATGAATGTAGGACAGAAGACGATGGTCCACCATAGACACCTCATCGATGATCAGGATGTGCAAGTTGCTCATTTTGATCCGCAATGAATTGACTTTCTCATCGCCTAGTGGTTGATATGGTAGACTGACATTTGCACCAATGGAGAAAGTGTTGTGAATTGTTGCAGCACCAATGTTATATGCAGCCACACCTGTGGGCGCAGTTAGAAGCACAGTGAGGTCGTCTGGGTTTTCAGTAATCTGTGACAACAGCCTTGTAGATTCATAGTGTATAGCTCTAATTAAATGGCTTTTCCCTGTTCCTGCTCCACCAGTGATGAATAATCTCAGAGGTTCCGGGTTCTGTCCAAATAATTTCTTCAAACACCACTTACGAACAGCATAGAATATGGCAGATTGTTCTTCATTTAGTGATTGCAATAAATGCAGAGCATCTTGTCTGGGCATTGTCACATGGTTTGTTTCCAAAGTACAAGAAGTTTGAGGATTTGCTGTCAGGTCAGGAATGAGCTGGTCATCATCACCTTCATCATCTACAACTTTATCCTTCATCAGATCCAAGCAATCAAGGCGCTCTCTCTCTGTCTCAGGACATATCTGCGCCCAGGCGTCTTCCAAATCAATGTTCTCTTCAAGCATTTCTTTAGCTTTGTCGATTTCGTCACTCTCTTTCTCAAATAAAGCTTTGTTAGAATCCACAATTGTTTTAACTCTTTGAATACCTCTGCCACAGTTCACCGCACCATTCTCATAGAAATCCTCATGCTTTTCAAACTGCTCTGGTAGGAGATGACTCTCGTCATAGTGCGGAAGAAAGAGCTGAAGCAGTGAACGGAAGTACTTCTCTGGGTTTCGAGTAGGAGAAAATCTGGGGTACCGCACGACAGCAGGTTTCGTCCGGGTCCTTTTCTTCACAAATCCACAATTGTTGCTCAGCTGTACCACGTCATGTGCATCTGCTGACACTTGTGACTTTGAAAGGACCCTGTATTCAGAACAGAAACTGGCGAGGCATAATTCTTCAAAGTCTGCAGTGTGAGGTCTGTTCACATATCTCTCAATCACATTGGTCATCCAGATGCTACCTTCTTCATCAGACTGTTCTTGCTGAGCTCTCGCTTGGAGAACATGCAAAGGCAAACTCATCCTAACAGGATTGTCACCGACAGGGATGAATTGTACATCACGGGAGCATTCCTTCAAGTGCATGTGTGTTAGTCGGTATACTGCCTCTTGGGCCGAAACTTCCCTGTTGTGCAGGTACACGCTTCCAAGCTGTTTAAATGATGCTTTGGCATCTAGATTCCCATTCATGGCTTCATCTTGAGCACGTTGTAACAGCAAACCGAGCTCCTGTTCATTTTTCGTGATGTACGTCAACACATAAACCACAACAGAAAAAGCATCAGTGACATACTGAACGTCAAGGTTACCTTGCCAAGCACGCAGTAAATCCTTGTTGTACTGGTTGACCCAAATGTCTCCAGGGTTCCGTTTGAGCACAATGCTTTTCTTTTTGGTGCATGTCTTGTAGGCCCTTTCAAACAAGCATTGATCTATGCCAAGCGACTCAAAAAAAGCATCTGCAGAATCGAAATTCATGTCAGGCTTGGTAAGCTCAGTTTTCACTTTCTTAAGGACTTCACTTGCCCATGCATTGTCGTCATTGCCATTCGAATCCTCAGAATTCTCGCCTCCTGTGATGAAAGTACGGCTTGATGGTGGACGTGGAAAATTGAACCTGCACACTGTGTTTTTCTTGCGGCAAGTCTTAGAGTGCCTCTTACTGTGTTTTTGCACGCTGTTCACAACCTCATGAAGCTCTGCATCAGTTTCTGGTGGAGTCTCACAAGTGATGTATGTGTCTATGAAATGTGCCACTTCAGCATCACTATCCTTACCAATCTTAGGAGCATTTTCAACCCAGAACAGGCAGTGCACGTGTGGAGATCCCCTTTGCTGAAATTCAACACGGTAGAAGTAGTCTGTGACTTTGCCTATAGGGTTAGATGGTGATAAAATCACATCACGAAGGAAACAGTGCCATCTGTGGTCAAATAGTCTTGCTGCCGTCACCGGGTTTCTTCGTATGAGTCCACATTTATCTGACCAGTCAAGGTCCTCGACATGTGTTTCCTTTCCTTCTATTCTTAGAATAGAGCTCAGCATCTCAGGCCATCTTAAATCTGCAGAGCTGAACGAACAAAAAAAAGTCGGTATGGATAACTGACGGATGCAAGCAAAAAGATCCTTCTGAGCTGCCATCCAATATGGAGGTGTGCCACGAATTCCTCGTAAGAATTTGTAACCTTCATCATTGTGTAGTAGTTCCCTCAGTGAGTCTGAGTTCAACAACATGTCAGCCGATGCTTCTTTCACAGAGGACTTGCCGCCACCTTTACGTAATGCAACTGATACACTAGACACAACTTGTTGTACCTCTGATAAGTATTGTGCATAGAAAATGAAATCAGTGTTTTGTGCAAAGCGTCCATCTGCATTTAGAATGCGTGTATTCAGGTATCGTGACAGGGTGATTTTAGACTCTCTTTCATCATGAAATGTTGGTCCGCCCAGTGGATACAAAGCTGGGAAAGTTGTGCCCTCACTTTCCTTGTTAGCCAATAATCTTATGGGACTGTTACTCTGACAAGGTGCAATGTTCAGTATATCCTGAAAATTCTGATCAATGATCTCTGAACCCAAGTCAACTGGTTGGAACGATGTATCTGACAAAAGCCCACTCTGGTCCTTTATGTAAGTCAGGTCCTCCTCTGCTTCCTCTTCAGGAACATTTTCACCATCATCATCGTCATTATTATTAGCTACTTCCTCATTAACATTGTCCTCCTCATGTTGATCAGTGCCATTCAGTGTGTTTATCCATTCCTCATTCAAGGTCACATCACTGTACCACTTATTGTTTGCGATTAAATATCTCAGTGCATTTCGAACACGATCAGTGTGAACATGCATGTACTCATAATGACCTTTGTATGTCAATTTACGTTTCAGTTTAACTCTTATCATTTTGTCATCACATTCGTTTCTTGGAAGTAAATTTGTGACATCTGTGGTATTCACAGGAACAGACACACATGGACCATGGC
>JAODXP020001092.1:0-21723 GCA_027497455.2 Sardinella longiceps | reverse complement strand
GAGGGCATAGAACTTATCTGTCGTGACGGTCTCATGACACATAATCATGGTCATCTGGTGACGGACGTCGCGGTCATGGACAGTCTTGGAATAGATCGACACCGTTGCCCTGGCGTAAGTTGAGGTCCTTGCAGGGCCCCTTCCCCCCTCCTCTCCTTCTCTGCCTCCAGCTTCTTCTCCTCGGTTGGACTCTGCTGCTTTGCAGCTCAGGAACTTTTGGGTTTTGTTTGTTTGTTTGGTTTTGAGTTTAAGTTTTTATTCTCCCCACCCAGCCCTTTCCCCTTCCCCTTTGTGTGGTGCAACACTTGGGCAGAAATGCAACAGCAGACAGAAAATACTTTTAAGGCTTTTTATTGCCAAAACACACATAAATAAGATAAATAACACATCACAAAACAGTCCAAAAAGTGCAAAGTGAACATGGGAGGGAGATGTGAGGGATAAAGTGCAGAACTTGGGTGATGGGATGGGGATGTAGGTGTGGGGTGAACTTGAAAGTGCTGGTGTAACGGGAGGGAGATGTGAGGGAGAGGGGGATTGTCCATTATCAATCAGGGATGTGGGGGTGGAAGTGGGGATGGGGATTCAGTCTTGCTGGGTCTCTGGCACCTCCTGGGTGTCTGGTACCAGCTGGGACTCTGGCTCCTGGGTTTCTGGCTCCTGGGACCCTCCCTCTGGCTGGGACTCTGGCTCCTGGGACCCTCCCTCTGGCTGCTGGGACTCTCCCTCTGGCTGGGACTCTGGCTGCTGTGACTCTGGCTGCTGGGACTCTGGCTGCTGTGACTCTGGCTGCTGGGTCTCTGGCTGCTGGGGCTCTGGCTGCTGGGACTCTGGCTGCTGGGGCTCCCGACGCCCCTCTGGCTCTGGCCTCTTCTTGGGCTGCCTGGCTGGAGGCTTGGTGCCAGGCTGCTGAGGCTTTTCTGGGGTGGGGACAAACACCCCCTTCCTCCGCAGCAACCGCCGGGCCCTGGCGGTCGATTTGGAGGGGCTCCACAAGACGTCTGTTGGCGATATTGGCAACCGCTTGCTGGGGCTGATCTGTAGTTGCTCCACTTGAACGACGGGCTTCCCTCTTTTCTTGACCCCCTTGGCCTTGACGGGTGACTCTGGCTCGCTGTCAGAGGCCACCTTGGCCTTCTTCTTTTTCGGCGTCTTGACAGGCGAGTTGTCAGAGTCGGACGGTGGGGCCTTCTTCTTGGGGGTCTCTGGCTGGGGCCTGGTGGGGGTGCTCTCGGCCACGGGCTGCCAGGCGGTCCTCAGGGGGGACTTGGGCCGTTCCCGGACCTCGTCATTGTTGTCGTCGCTACCCTCGCCTTCCAGCTGCCTCTGTGGAAAAACAAAGAAAGAAGGGTGAGACAAAGGGTGAAAGCCCCCAACAGGGGAGGTACAGGTGGGTAGAGGTACAAACACTTGCCTGCATTTCTTCCAGCTCCTCCAGCAGTACCGAGCTGCCCGATTCATGGTAGGGAACCTCGTCCTGGTCCTCTGAGTCGGAGCTGGAGCTGGTTTCCTTCTGCGGCTGGGCCTGCTGGGCCTTGCCCTTGCCCTTGCCCTTGCCCGCCGCCTTGGTCCGGACCGCCGTCTTGCCTGGGGTGCGCCACCCCCTCGGCCGCGATCTTGGAGAGCCCCCTCTCCGTCGTCACCTCGTCGAACCTCTGCCGCATCTCTCGCGACTGGGTCGCCGAGAGCGACAGGGTGTAAAACTTGTCGGCCGTCTCCGTCTCATGGTACATGTACGCCAACATCTCCTTCCGGACCTCGGGGGCGTGGACGGTTTTGGTGTAGGCGCTGACGGCAGTCCGGATATCAGTGAAGGTGGGGCTTCCCGGGAGGCCCATCTCTCTCCACGCGTTTCTCATCAATGTGTTTAGGTCTTTGCACGGACCTTTGCCCCCCGTGAAAAAGACCAGCTTGATCTGGGGGGGCGGCTTGGCCGTGCCACGGAGGGAGACCCAGGTGCGGTACCACTCGAATTCCTCTGGCCAGAGGAACAACTGCGCTGCTCCAAAAGCGCGGTTGGTCTTGTGTTCGTCGACCTGCGGAGAGAGAGAAGAGAGCAGAGGTGTGAGTCGAGGCAGAGAGAGGGGGTCGGGAAGAGATGGGAGGTGGGTGTGGGAAGGAAGGGCACTCACATTGATTATGTAGTCCTGCTCCCTGCAGCCCAGCTTCTCCGCCTCCTCGAACTCCTTCAGCTCCATGTCACATATCATGCCTGGCCTGTGGCCGTAAAGGGAGGCCACGAAGCATCCCAGGTAGCCGTACAGGCGCTGTCGGTGGGTGATGCAATTGTCTTGCTTGAGAGTTTCTGTAAAAGAGAGACAGGGAAAGGTTAGAGACGGGCCTTTGCTCCCTCAGGCAAGCTTCCACCCAAAGGCCGACCCACACTTACCGAGAATCTGCGGGATCTTCTTTCTGCTGCCCTCCCGGCACCTCTTTAGGACCTCCGGCTCCACCAATCTCGCCATCTTCACCCTCTTCACCCTCATCTGGTGGAGGGTCACCTTTTTCCTCAACTCTTTCAGGGCCTTTGTCATCACTCGGATGACTCCTGTGATTTGGGCCTGTGACAGTCGTGCCAGTTTGGGCTTTGTCTCCTTAAAATAGATCATGAATTGGTGGCTATTTCGGAGATAGAAGTTGGCCGTGGTGACGGCCCTGTTGCCGGTCTGAAGCCTCCGCACCCATCTGCAAAACACAACAACAATCGCACGGTTAGTCACCGACAAGCACCCGTCTCCTGCAAGAAAAAAGTTAGATACCGGCTAATCCGACTTACCTTCTGATCCCCTCCGGGTCATCCAGGAAGAGCTAGTTCCAGAGGTCCTTTTTTCCGTGGCTCAGGTAGTAGAGGAAGGACCGCACCCGACTGACCTTCGACAAGGCGGTCTCGTATTGGCGGCCGACTGTGGCGGAGCCGGCCTGAAACCTCAGATATTCTTGCAAGTACTCTTCCATACTCGCCGGGAATATGATTTTGCGGAGCACGGACGCTCTTCCCCACCCTCGAGAACCTCCACGTAGTCGTGAGGCTCTGGGCCGGTGGAGGTCTCTGGCTGGGGCTCTGGCTCGGCAGGGGGAGGCTGACTCTTGGACCCGGAGGGGGCCTTGGGACCGGAGTGCGGGGCTGGCTGGGGCTTGGCGGCGGAGGGTGCTTTTGAACCGGAGAGTTGGGAGGGCTGAGCTGGCATGGAGCGAGAGGCGGAGGGCTGGGCTGGAGGAGGCCTGGCGACGTACGGGGCTGCGGTGGAAAGAGATGGGCCTGACGGGGTCTTGGGACTGGAGGGCTTGGCGGGCTGGGCGGGCGGGGCCTTGGAGCCAGAGGGGGTCTCGGAGCCAGAAGGGGTCTCGGGGCCAGAGGGCTGGGGGAGCTGAGTCTCGGGTTGTCCTTCTTCGTAGTCGGGATCCCCAGGTTGGCCCTCCAGGGACGGCATGTCTTCAAAGATGTTCCTCCTCGACGGGGGGCATGGCCTGCTCTTCTGCTGGGGTGGTGGTGGGCTGCTGGGTCTCCTGTTGCTGGGTCTCCTGCTGGGACTCTGTGGAGTCGCTGGAGACGTCTGCCTCCACCTGCTGCTGTCCTGGGATAGGTTGTCCTGGCTGACAAAGAAAGAAAAGAGTGTTAGAAAGAAAAGCGTGTTGGCTACCTTCTCAGAGATCCAATGGGTGCAAAGGGTGTTGGAGTGCTGTACCACTTACCTGCACGCGCTTGAGCCGGCGGATCAGGTTCCGGCACTGTCGCCGGCTGCCTTCCAGCTCTCTGGCCAGCTTCTTCAGGTCGGACTTGAGAGACTTGTTCTCCCTCTTCAGTGTGGGGCAGACGGGGCCTCTGCTTCCTGGCTAGAGGTGCTCTGTTTTCCGGGTTTTGTTTTCGGCGGCTTTGCGGTCCCCCTCATCTCCACCCAGTTCTTAAACCATTGGAACTCGTCTGCATTCTAGACCATAATATTAGTTTAGTATTCTGATGGGCAGATGGTTGTCTACTCCTTTTAGTTCGCTGAAAGAGTTTGTTTTATTTGAGATGGATATCTCAGGAGGGGGCTGATAGTTGTGAGTGATAGTTTGGGCTTCCAAATGCTCATTCTATCTTTGCAACTGTAATGCCTCGAGCTGAGTACGCCATTGAAGCTTCGCAGATATTTATTTATTTTTATTTTGCTTTCGTGATTAGTAATTAGTGAGTGTAGTTGGACACCATTTGCCCATCAGGTGCTTTTTGAAATTACAGTCTGTTCAGTGTTCACCTTTCCTTTCCCTTGTCAAGTGTCAAGGGGGTGGGCAGCCTCATTGTTGTGCCAGACCTGGAACGCTCACGTATCAAAATTCCAAACATAGATTTGCTTGTACATTTACGACCTCCTGCAGGTGACCGTACAAGCTGGTCTTGGTTGTATTGTCCTTCATGGACTGTCTTAAATAATGGCCTCTGGAAGCCTGTGGTGTATAAGCAGGTTACCATGTGTATACTGTCTATACTGGTCAGATTGGACTGTTCTGACTTAGTCCTGCCAGACAATGACCCAATGACGTTATTGATAGTCTGGGATGTTTGCATCTGGATAACTTAGGGGCGTGCCATTTAGAGACTGCTACTGCCTGAGATGAATATGACATGAAAAAGAGATTTATTTACAGTGTTTACAAACAGGATGTTGAGACAGAAAGGGGCAGTACATTTTGAAAGATTATTTCTGTGACATTGAGACAGTATTAGAAAATGCTTTAACATAAGGTGGTCGACATAATCTGATGTCCTCTTATTAATTTTTTTGAGGCCCAAACAGAGAAAGATGATAAGTTCCTTCTCTGGTTCCTCTTCCTCGTCGTCATATTCGTAATTGTCCTCATGAAGCCCATTGGTACATAGGGATCATCACTACTGCTAGTGTCTCCTTTTCCCTACGACTCTCAACTAGGGATTGGAGAATAAACTATCTCCCAGCACAACCAGATTGCATATCATTTACGACCTCCTGTAGGTTACCATACAAGCTGCTGACAAAAGTGCAGAAATAGTCGTAGAATCTTTGCCAGTTTAGCATGTAGCTGTCCTCCCTGAGGGCATCCAATAAAAGGCCCAGAAATAGTCAAAGAACCTTAAAATTGGCCTTTGTCAGGAGCTTAAATCTCTGTCACTGTCAAAGACAGTCAAGACACAAGTTTGATACTGATATCCTCTGAATATGTGTTTTGAGGACCAGACAGAGAAAGACGATCGAAGCACACTGAACCCTCATCGTCGTCCTCATCTTCATCTTCATTCTCATTGTCATTTTTGCAAGCACAACTTACAGACACATTCATCAGGAGATGAACAACCATGAAAAAGCAGAAGTCTAGTTGGGGTAAAGCCTGTCAGAACATTTAGTCCTGGGTGGCCTCCTGAACAAACCTCTTATTCTTAACGTCAGGGAAGTCATTGCTTTGGGATCATTTATGGAGATTTGTAATCAGGCTGCCAGGTGTTTCCCGTGCAGTCTGTTTTAATCCCTTCAGACCTGACTTCTTTTTCCGCTGAGCAAAAACAAATTTCTCTGTTGATTTTTACTCCTTAATAGCATATAAATAAAGGGGAAAAAGACTTATGAATCCATTCCAAAATGTAAAAGTGGAATCACAACATAAGAATGGCTCATTTGCATATGCAAATCAGGCCTTTATCTGTTTCATATTAACAAATGGAAGCTAACTAAAATATGATAAATATAATAAATTCTCATATTCTCTGATTTGAGCAGCCTTGAAGCCGCTTCAGTGTGGCACAAAGCAGAGGTGTATATTGCACAAAGCAGAGGTGTATGTGACACAAAGCACGTGTTTTCTGTGATCAATGCAACATACACCTCAGCCTTAATCATTTTATTGAGGTCCATACAGAGAAAAGATTATTAGTTTCTTCTCTCATCATCTGTGTCGGGAGGGCGCGCTCAACTTCAAAAGTAAGATAAATAAAAGACTTTGGGTGCGTGAAAAAAGAAAACTATAAGCTTAAAGAAAAATCCGCACTCACAAGCTATATCTCATTATTTGTTTGACATACCACCATGTCCAAGGCAAACGCGTTTCGGCCTAAGCCATCATCAGTGCGTGATCATCATTCTCATCGTCATATTTGTTATTGTCCTCCTCAAGCCCATCGGTAAACAGTGTGGGGGTTTGACAGCAAGCAGCGCTTGGGCTTTGTCTCTGAATAATACTGCATAAACCGGTGCACATTCTGGAGGTAGAAATTGGCAGTTGTGAGGTCAGGAGTCTCATCTCCCGGAACTCGGATCAAAGTCTGCAGTCCGTTATGTACACCTCAAAGACAGTCAAGACACATTTATTCAGCCTCAGTTTAATGTGTCATTTCCTCCTAGTAGTGTTTTGAGGTCCAGACAGAGAAAGATCAGCAGCTTCTATGCAATCAGAATCACCCTCCTCCTCATCGTCGTCATCTCCATTGTCCTTGTCATTTTTGCAAGCACAACTTACAGTCACATAAGCCACAACACATTCAATATTATAGTTGCCCCACCCCATTCAACCCTCCCTCATCCATATAATAATAATAATAATAATAATAATAATAATATCAAAAATAATAATAATATTAACAATAATATATCATAATGACATCTAAGAAACCACTTAAGGCTAATGTTAAGGCAACTAACAACCACTATTGTAAAAGATCTAATTACAAAAACATTTACACGTCCTGCGCCCTGTGCCATGCATTGTAGCAGTCCCTGAGGTAGACCGGTAGACAACATCATACAATTAGCCTACCGTCTGAACTTGCTGTTCATTGGCTACAAGCCAGGAGCTGGACTTAGCTGTACTGGCCAACTTGGCCAATACTGTTACTCCGGCTGCCCATTCCCGTCCAGAACAAGGCAATCAAATATTTGGCCTTCTGAACTGATCAACAGGAAGACCTCTACTAACACTACAACTAGTAGTAGCAGTACGAATTGTTAAGAAGGAGAGAGCGTCGGTGCAACACGGATGACTTATAAACTTTTATACTTTTATTCAATGGTGCAAAAACATAATGACTAACGTTTCGATGTTCTTACATCTTCATCAGAGTCCTACCACAGAAGCGCGAAAGAACACTTCTCTTTGTTAGTAGTAGCAGTACTATTAGGACAACCTGAACAAAGGGAGACCTGATGTTTGAGGCTATATGAATAAATGAAATGCAGAGAGCACCATGGAAAACATTGGAACAATTTTACAGACACTCAAATCATGCATAGACCGGGGGGGATATCGGAGACTTCCTCCGATGTCTGTGCGGAGGACCTGGATGAATATGAGGACTCCCATTATCAGTGTCAGAATTCAGGCTAGAATGCCAAATCTGAGCGGAGGACGTGGACGAGTGTGAGATCACCCATTATCAGTGTCAGAATTCAGTTCAACTGAATAGACACCACAGTTCCCTCCCAAATCCATTTGGTGGTGCCACGAGGACACTTTGGAGTGAGGCCACCTGGCTTGTCCTTTGGATAGCCCACATGCTGTTGCCTGATGGCTCTGCAGGCCCATATCTGGTTGAGCAGTAAATCTGGGTGCAGGGCAGGGCTTGTGTAAATGTTTCCCACAATCAACCCCATTCCAAGTTGTTCCAAGACACCTGGCTGACCTCAGACTCTTCTTCACCTGAAGAGTCTAATTGTGCAAGTGCATCTGCCATGGTGCAAATTTCAAAGTTTTTTTTTTTTTTTTTTTTTTTGAAAAACGATACATCCTTTGGCCGCTCTCACAAATATAAAATTAGACCACCTGCTTTCCACACTTCTCCTACCTCTTCCACAGGTAGACAACGTCATACAATTAGCCTACCGTCTGAACTTGCTGTTCATTGGCTACAAGCCAGGAGCTGGACTTGGTCAATACTGTTACTCCGGCTGACCATTCCCGTCCAGGACAAGGCGATCAAAGATTTGGCCTTCTGAGCTGATCAACAGGAACACCTCTACTAACGCTGCAACTAGTAGTAGCAGTACTACTAGTACAACCTGAGCTGAACAAAAGGGAGAGGGGATTCAGTACAATGATGATGCCAAGGTAAAAGGAAAGACAAACAAAATGTAATTTACAAGCAGGTGACTGTAGTATGCTCTCAGCTGACAACATGCGCTGATGGATGTCTGTGTGGAGGACGTGGATGAATATGAGAACTCCCATTGTCAGTGTCAGAATTCAGTGCAGAAGGCCAAATCTTTCACAGTTCCTTTCACTTTGGGACTCAATCTTCATGTTGACTGCGGCTGCTATTCCCTTGACTGGATGGTTTTCGGCGGTAAAATAAGTAGCCCTGATATCAAAATGTTGGCAAACTTGACTATTCATCTGTAGACGTTCTCCAAAAGTGCTCCATCAGATCCATGAGGTGGTTTTTGGGCCTGCACGCGATTCACGTGGTAGCACCATGCGCTCTGCATGCGGTCTGGACTGCACAGTTGACAATCACTTTCGATTAGGCACGTCCCTGTAGCGCAAGGACGGTTTGTTTGTGTGTTCAATCACGTTGAACGTGTTCAATCACGTTGGAAATTGCCCAAGAGTCCACTGATAGACACCCATGTCATTTTTTTTTTCTTTTCTCATAACTGTCACTGCAATGCAATCACGTCGCTGCAGTTTTCTGCTACCCCTGCCTACTTTTCCACCCTGGAGGTGACTCAACAGATAATGCTGCTTGGACTGTCACTGGAGTCTCAGATATGCATCATTTGTCTGAGAATATTAAAAAACACGAGTCATCTAAGAATCAGACACATCTTAAACCAGCTCATTCAATGCATTAAGTTCTGTGGACTTTTTGAGTTAGCATTAAGAGGCAAAGACGGAACTGAGGGCTCCAGTCACCCTGGTGTTTTTCTGGGCTTGGTTGACCTAGTCCCAGAATTTGACGAGATTTTTGATGAGCATCTGAAAAATGCTACAGTCTTCAAAGGAACATCAAAGACCATTCAAAACGAGCTATTGGAATGCATGCTAGCGGTTGTGAGGGAATGTATTTTGGAGGAGGTGAAGTTTGCTAAGTATGTAGCCATTCAAGCTGACGAGACCACAGATGTGTCTACACAGACTCAGCTGGTGTTTGTGCTGAGGCACATGCTCAACAGCAACCACTCCGTGCAAGAGCGTTGTTTGGATTTTATTCCAATCACCAGCACAACTGCCGACTCCATTGCCAGTGCGCTCTTGGAAAGACTCTATTCTCCCTAGCAACGACGATAAACAAAACTCATCACCAGTGCACTCTTGGAAAGAATCTATTCTCCCTAGCAACGACGATAAACAAAACTCATCACCAGTGCACTCTTGGAAAGAATCTATTCTCCCTAGCAACGATGATAAACAAAACTCATCGCCAGTGCACTCTTGGAAAGACTCTATTCTCCCTAGCAACGATGATAAACAAAAACTCATCGCACAGTGCACTCTTGGAAAGAATCTATTCTCCCTAGCAACGATGATAAACAAAAACTCATTGCACAGTGCACTCTTAGAAAGAATCTATTCTCCCTAGCAAAGATGATAAACAAAACTCGTCGCCAGTGCACTCTTGGAAAGAATCTATTCTCCCTAGCAAAGATGATAAACAAAAACTCATCGCCAGTGCACTCTTGGAAAGAATCTATTCTCCCTAGCAACGATGATAAACAAAAACTCATCGCCAGTGCACTCTTGGAAAGAATCTATTCTCCCTAGCAACGATGATAAACAAAACTCATTGCACAGTGCACTCTTAGAAAGAATCTATTCTCCCTAGCAAAGATGATAAACAAAACTCATCGCACAGTGCACTCTTGGAAAGACTCTATTCTCCCTAGCAAAGATGATAAACAAAAACTCATCGCACAGTGCACTCTTGGAAAGACTCTATTCTCCCTAGCAACGATGATAAACAAAAGCTCATGGCACAATCTTATGACGGAGGCAGTGTAATGAGGGGGCATAAAGCAGGAGTGCAACTGAAGGTGCGTGAACACTACAATAATGCATACTATATGCACTGCTGCAATGCACATCAGCTGAACTTGATCTGACCGGAATTGCGACTTTTTTCTCCCGGTCACCTAAACGGACCAGCATCCTTGACCAGATTGTGGCACGTAGGCTGCCCAGAGCTTCACCCACGAGATGGAACTTCAACAGCAGAATTGTCAACACTGTGTACGAAAACCGAGATGACCTCTTACAGTGTTTTGAATTAATCAGGACCTCCGGATCTTGACACGTCCTTGGAGAGGCATCTGGCTACGTGAGAATGCTGCAGGATGGAGATTTCAATTTTTTCCTCTGGCTGTTTCATAAAATCATGCTTCACATCGACCTCCTGTACCAGCGGCTCCAGAAGAGAGACAGTGATGTAGTCTTCATCAAACGTGCCCTCATCAAACGTGCCCTCCAGAACTTCTCCACCAGTGTGCAGGCTATTAGGTAAGATCAAACAATTTGCAATCTATCTCAATACAAAGCCTTGTTATGAGGAGACACTAAAGCTATAGGCTAGCTATAGGTTTGATTTGCTTCTCATTTATAAAAGAAAAATAAACTGTTGTTTGATTGTTAATTACTTTAATATTGTATTTATGGAATGTGAAATACAGTTTTGTTTATTTTTGTTCTACACCCGAACTGTTTATGTTCTGTAATATAGGCATAGCCTAACACTTGGTTGGTCTGCCTGCCTGCCCTCAGAAGAAACGGTGTCAAGACGGAGGAGAAGCAGAGGCTGGCAAAAGAGATCTGTGACACCATCCTGGACCACACCAAAGAAAGGTTCTCCTTCACCGACCATCTTGTGAGTGCCACTTTACTACAAGGAGAGATGTTTGAAAGGTACCACCATTCATTCCCTGATGAAGCTGGTAATACCACTGTGAAGGCCTACCCCATGTTGAACAAAGCAAAGCTCAAGACGGAATTATCTCTCATTTCTGAGAATCCTGAATTCCAGCACTGTTGTGGTGGACTGGCCCCGTAGCAGGTTGTCATGGGATACAACCTTCAGGAGACCTTCTCTGAGACTGTAGCACTGTTGAACATTCTCATCACTACTCCCATGACCACAGCTGAAGCTGAGAGATGTTTCTCAGCCTTAAAAAGGATTAAAACATTCCTGCCAAATTCAATGGGCCAGGAACGTCTGAATGCTCTAGCCATGCTGTCTATAGAGAGGGACCTAGTCCTTAGCATGCATGATTTTAATGAGAGAGTTATTGATCGCTTTGCTGCATTGAAAGAGAGACGAGCAAAATTCCAGTACAAGTAATGGAATAGCCTACCACACTTCAATCTCTCTCTCTCTCTCTCTCAAACACACACAGCCATACACACACTCACACTCTGTCTCTCTCACACACACACACACACTCTTTTCTCTCTCATACACACACACAAACCCTCTCTCTCTCTCTCACTCACACACACACATACACACACTCACTCCCACTCTCTCTCTCTCACACACACACACACACACACACACACACACACTCTCTCTCTCACACACACAAGGTTTGTTTTTTTTGTTTTTTTTTTAATGTGATTAAATGTGTGATTAAATACCTGTAATACCACTGATATACTTATTTGACTACTATTATGTTCGCCTTCTACTTACAATGTTTTGTTATGTGCACTTTCCTGTTGTCCTCAAGTTGCACAGGCTGTAAAAATGCTGGTCATGGAGTTTGAAGTACAAAATTGAATTCTTATTATCTATCCTTTCTTATTTTGTTGTTGGACATATCTTTCATAAAGTTCCTTCTTGGCTATTTCACATCATACAATATTGAAATAATGTGAATAGGGCTTCAGTGTCATTGGTTATTGTGGACCCAAATGATTCTTCAATTGTCAATGTTGTTTGCAACTTTACACCACAGTCTATAGGGAGCTACAGGGAAAAGATTTCTGTAATGTGCTGCCATCTAGTGGACAGACTTGGCACACAAAATACAATGTGCCGACAGAAATAAAATGTCAAAACAGGTTGTTTCTCATGGGGGGTGCACCAGGTAACTAGACACCTGCAGCCAACACATTGAGTATTTCCCCTGTAGCCTATGACAGGCCACCCCTAATTAGTCACTTGATCACTTTCATTGTTCTCAGCTGCAAAGTGCCTGCCAACTTGTCTCTCTTTTTTTCACAATCATCCATTCTCATTGCCCTCAGCTGCTTACGTAGCTGCTGATGTTGTGGGACCCCAGCCACCTTACCCTGTGACATACGTAGTTGTTTTAATCACAGCAGCTGAACAGTTACTAACAGTGTAAATTGTCTATTTTAACAATTGAGGCTTTTTATCCCACTTAAAGTTTGTGTAGAGGCAGTATAGACCCAAGAAACACATTCAAAAGCCATAAAAGGAGATTTTCCGTAATAAGGGACCTTTTATGCACCTATAGAAACATTGTTATGACATTATCGGACCTCCTGATAAAATATTTCCGGAGCCGCCACAGCTGTAGCGTGACAACCAACATGAATATTATCAACAAAAGTTGGCTGGGCTACTTCCTTATAGCTTAGACCACACATGTCAAACTCAAGGCCCTCATTTCTATTACAGGGTGTCAGCGGGTTTGTAAAAAGTTGTAAAAGGTAGTAAATGAAATCAGGTCAAATTAAGGCCAGTAAAAAGTAGTAAAAAGTAAGAAGCGTCTGTAACACCCACAAACGTAATAACTTCCCACAAACGTAATAAACCACAAACGTAATAAAAATATGCACTTTTAAAATGTAATAATCCTGCAAACGTAATAATTTCCCATAAACGTAATAACAGTCGCCTACTGTTAACGTAATAAAAAATTTCCCACAAACGTAATAATTATTACGTTTGCAGGAAATTATTACATTGGTGGGAACATGAAAAAACTTATTACATTACCCTCCCATAAACGTAACAAAACACAGATTTGGTGAAATTATTACCGTTTTATCAGATGTAGGACTTATATTTGTCAGTGAACTTATATCTCTAACCATGTAGCCAGCTGTCAGAGCTTAAAACCTGATACAGTGGCATGCTGCATATGTTTATTCCCTCAATTGTTTTTTATATGCAGTTTTTCCTACAGAACTACCTGACCCGTGGCATTGAGGATGATGACATGTTTATGAACTCTGAGCCTAAATCAAAACTTAAAAAAGCTTAACTTAAAAAACAATCTTCACTATTTTTTATTTTTATTTTTTATTTTTTCTAAATTTACTAAAGATGTGGACCCTGGACCACACAAAGGCTTCGGCTTGGTACATGTAAACTGTACGAATCTCTGATTTCAAAAATTCCACACAACTCAAATGAAAACTAGATATACCGCATTGGCGTACAAAATATGACCGCTGCTCAGTTCTGCACATTCTCTGCCCTGTGTGTGTGTGTGTGTGTGTGTGTGTGTGTGTGTGTGTGTGTGTGTGTGAGACAGTAGGCCTATCATCTCAAACCAGTAACCCTTCACTTAATAGCACCAACTACAGGTCAATGGTTGTACACTGTACAGTCATTAAATGTACATGCAAATTCATTTATTTTATAGCCCCCCATGGATGAAATTCCACAAAACGTGACATATTCCCACAAAATAACTGAAAGGAAAATAAAGGTCCGCAACACTGTTTGATGCTCCCAAGAATTCAATAGCACTACGTGCTAGTCTAGTTGTTGTGCTATTAAATTCTTGGGGGCATCAAACAGTGTTACGGACCTTTATTATGACTGCCGCTGCGTAGCAAGGTCATATAATGATTGTCAAAGTTTTTTTTTTTTTCTCCCGTCATCTACTTCCTGAATTTTTGGTCAACGATTCCCGGGACACCGTAACACCGGGGCACATGAAACTTGGTGGGCATGTAGCCCCAGTAGACTTTTACGGAAAAATTTAGTTTGGTCCCTGGGGGCCACTCCATCTTTGTGTGGCCCCCCTGTGAAACCCCAAAAATGCAGTTTTTCCTAAAAAACTACCTGACCCGTGACATTGAGGATGCTGAAATTTTTATGGAATGTTGGTCTCAAGAGCCCACATCAACTTAGCTTATAACCAGTCATTTGTGATTTGCACCCCATGGTAAAAAATTAAAATGCAATATTATACTACTTTAATTGCCCCTATCTTTAGATCAGATGTTATAAACTGCACCAAATTTAATGTGTATGATGAACCTGACATCTTGTGGGAATATGTCAAGTTTTGTGGAATTTCATCCATGGGTGGCTATAAAATAAATGAATTTATATGTACATTTAATGACTGTACAACCATTGACCTGTAGATGGTGCTATTAAGTGAATGGTTACTGGGTTACAAAATGATCATTTACATCATATGTGCTCATATATAACTACATATACACAAGCACACATGCGCACGGGTACACACACACACACACACACACACACACACACACACACACATACACACACATACACAGACACACACACACACACTTATACTTGTACACAAAAGCAAACTCACTCATGCAGACACACATTTATAACATGAGAGAGATACAAACAAGTTGACAGGCATCATATATGCAGAGAATGTGCAGAACTGAGCGGCGGCCATATTTTGTACCGCCATGCAGTACATCTAGTTTTCCTTTCAGTTATCATATGTTTGGTCCAGCACCTGTGCCACCGATGTGTGTGCATTCTCTGACTTTTTTTATATTCCCACAAGATGTCAGGTTCATCATACACATTAGATTTGGTGCAGTTCATAACATCTGATCTAAAGATAGGGGCAATTAAAGCAGTATAATATTGCATTTTCATTTTTTACCATGGGGATGGCAAATCACAAATCACTGGTTGTAAGCTAAGTTGATGTGGGCTCTTGAGACCAACATTCCATAAACATTTCATCATCCTCAATGCCACGGGTCAGGTAGGTCTTTAGGAAAAGCTGCATATAAAAACAATTGAGGGAATAAACATATGCAGCATGCCACTGTATCAGGTTTTAAGCTCTGACAGTTGGCTACATGGTTAGAGATGACATATATAAGTCCTACATCTGATAAAACTGTAATAATTTCACCAAATCTGTGTTTTATTACGTTTATGGGAGGGTAATGTAATAAGTTTTTTCATGTTCCCACCAATGTAATAATTTCCTGCAAACGTAATAATTATTACGTTTGTGGGAAATTTTTTATTACGTTAACAGTAGGCCACTGTTATTACGTTTATGGGAAATTATTACGTTTGCAGGATTATTACATTTTAAAAGTGCATATTTTTATTACGTTTGTGGTTTATTACGTTTGTGGGAAGTTATTACGTTTGTGGGTGTTACAAGCGTCATCTGACGAGGTAGTAAATTTTTGAGCCCCCATCTAAATGACGCTATGAATTTTTCAATTTGTTTAACTTACATCCATCCTAACTCCTTAAATTACTGAACTTCTGTGGACTTAGCCTACTGTATTATTTTGCGTTGCGAGTGGACTGAGTGATAAGCTGCAGATGATGTCACGCCTGCCTACCTCACACGCGCTCAATCAATCTGGGTAGGCTACCTGCCAAATCCCTTCGCAAGTTCGCTATTAGTTAATTTCAAATAAAGGACCAGTAACAAAGGCTATGAAGATTAGATGACTTGAGGTAAAAGGCTATGAGTGAAACTGTCGCCCCTTTTTGTTGTCTGTCACGTCATTAAGGACTTAAAACACCCATAAGGATAAATGTTGCACCAGAGACAGTGGGTGAAGCAGGTCATTGCGGATGAGAATATCCATCGAGACTATCTATCGCTTTCGCTAAACCCCTACAGCCTATTTATTGTCAAACCGTTCTGCCGAAGCGCAAGAGGGGAGCCGCAAAACATTTTAAATTTTGATGCTGAATTTGTCTGTCATCTGTTAAAAAGTTCCCATTTAGATGTCTAAATTACTTCCACTCTGTCTTTTGAGGCATAGCCTTCATGTTTTCATATCCGCTCACTGTTCTTTGCCTCGTAATGCCATACATTTCGGCTACATTATCCGTCAAAGCACCGTAAGGATCAAAACGATTTCAAATGAACCGTCATTTTTGCTAGCTAGCTTGACTTTGCAAATCACCAGTGCTATGAATGAGGCTAGATTTAAGAAAATATAGCCAAATAGCACGTCAGTAATGATTTAAAAAAAAAAGTGTTTCAAACATACAGTGATTTTGAGTATTTCAAAGAAATGTGGAAAGATCACTGAAGCTATTGTCAGCATGCGCCTGCCTGTGCGCTGAACTGCGCATAGGACTCGTGAGAAATTGAATGGAGAAAGGCCAGACGGCTCTCACCCAATCCTGTTCTCTTATGATGAACCCCGTGTAACCTTATATGTCCACATGAGTGATAAATATAAAGGTAAATAATAAACATATTCAGAACAATAATATATGATCCTGAAAGTTAAAGTGTTAATGATGATGGGAGTATAGCCTAATACGGTGTCCTGACACAAGTAAGCTGTATCATAAGCAAGAATAACAGTAGCCTAATTTAGGGGTGCTGTGAATGCAAAAAATGTTGATGGGGTGCCTTGAGCTCAAAAAGTTTGAGAACCACTGGACTAAAGCAAAAATAGATATTTCAGATTTTAGTTGCATTTTTGTCATGAACATGTACAGTAGGTTGCATAAGGAAAGAGAGAGGGGTGGGGGGGATCCTATCCAGGCTCCTGTAATTTAGGGTATCTACTTCTACTGTATGTACTGTAACCAGAAAGAATCATCGTGGGTTTTCAAACTTTGGCGGCATAGCCTAATATTGACAAACTAGAAAAGCACTGAGAGAGCGCAGACCTCCGCCAAGGCAATGTGGACAAAGACACAACATAGCCTTGTGAGCACTGACCATGGACTTTGGACTGGAGACCTATTTATATCAATGCATCATTTTCCTTAATTTGGGACGCCTCATACATTGAGAAAGGTAGCACCCTGATTGTACATGGTACATTTACATATTGGGTATTGCTGGATTCAGCACAACCCCACCTTTCTAACAAGCCATACCATGTGTTTCTATGACATTCCCTGCCAAAGCAAACACAAACTAAACAAAAACATTCTGCAAAGGTGTCCAATTTTTTCCATGTCCGCCTATTTTAGGTTTGTGTTCTTAGGGCTCTAAACATGGCATACTTCAAGATATTCACACACAGGTTTTTCTGAAAGGTACAGCAACTTCTTGGCTACATACATGCCAAGTTTCAAAGGTCTCAGAGCTTGTATTAAGATTCTGTATCAGTTTATATGTCTTAAGTCCCATTCGGCAAGGGTCAATTTTTGTTCTTTTTTTTAGCTATGGGGTGTATGACAATATCTATGAATTAATATCTATGCAGCAAAATATTTTTGTCCAAGAATCCATTTCATATATGGGAGACCTTAAAGATGATGAAAAACATGGTTGGGTTTTGTTCTACCATGGGTAGGGGTCTCTCAACATTTTGGGCCCATTGTCACTAGCCTAATAGACATGCCTGGCAGGGTGATTTGGCTCCATGTTGTAGGATATTGTTTTTGGCCACATGCATTTGAGTTATTGATGATGGTTTGTAACATGGTGTTGGTGATGAACAGCTGGAAGAGTTGCAGCACTGTGTACTGCCCTCCTTGGAGCAGATGAAACCCTGGTGTGCGCAGATAGCGGAACACAGGCTGCTCAGGTGTGGGGTCTGCTTTGTCTGTGCCATGAAACCCATCATCTGGATTCTGGTCTGGCCTAGCCTCTCCCTCTGCCAAGTCTGGCCTGAGAGTAGTAGATGCTATTTCAGTGCTGGCCGTTTCTCCCATAGCTAGTCTTCCAACGCCTGGCTTGGTTGGGGGATGTTTGGGCTTACCTTGTCCCTCTCCAACAAAAATTGGAATGTTGATGTAGTAAATAAAGAAATAAAATAATATTTATTTATAACCCTGATAATGGAAACTAAATGAAAGATATAATCCAATATCTACTTATAAAAATGTTCCTTTCTTGAAGACAATAACAAACACATTCACGCACAAACAGGCGCACTTAATGCCACTGACTATCCAATCCACACTCCGCTGTTTGATAAATCTCAGCTCTGTATCCCGTTTAAAAATGTGCAATATTGGCAGTCAACATTACACACAACATATTTCTAGTAATAAAATAAACCAAACTATTGCTAATTCAGCATTTATACATGTGCAATATTGGCAGTCAACATTGCACACAACATATTTCTAGTAATAACAGTTTGAATGCCAGGTGTTTTTAACAAGCTTTGGCCCAGAGTGCCAGCAATCCAGGCCACTGTTGCCTATTTTTATAGAGCCACAGCGTATTCTGTGTTATAGCTATGGACACATACTATGGGTCATTTGAAAGGTAAGACTCTGAGCTCTCAGTGGGTGAAAACCGTTTATTTCTACATGCCTCCGTTCCTGAGAAATCCCAAGCTAAACAGTGGGTAGTTTTCATCAAAATCCTTGTTTTTTTTTCTAGAAAAGGAGATATCACCGACATATTCGGCACTCTGACAAGGCCTCTTGCATGCGCGTCGCGGCCTGTCACTCACTCCACTCGGCCCTGAGACTGCCATCTAGTGATGAACCCGCGAAAGGACAACATGACATGACGTGCATTATTTGACACAAATGCTGCAATAGTAATCAAATGCTGCCTTGTGATGTGAAAATGTCCAGACAAAATGTGCAGATCGTGAGTTTTTATGAGTTTCCGATCGTAATTTATTTCAGTTCTATTTATCACAGAGTTCCAAAAATCATATATAACCTGTGTGAGGGTTTCTATTTTCGTAAATTAAAAAAAGGCAAAAACGTAACATTACGTTTTTGGCACTCAACGCATGACAAGTAATAACGGCATATTACGTTTCTGGCATTCAAAGTGTTAAAATAAGCCAAACTATTGCTAATTCAGTGACTCACCGCTCCAGATCAGGATCTCTCCCGCTGAGAAAATCCCCCTCTGCCTCCGAGTCTTTGGACATCTGACTGACCTCTGACTCTTCTTCACTTGAAGAAGCTAGTTGTGCAAGTGCATCTCCCATGGTGCAAATTCCAAAGATTTTTTTTTTAAAACGATATCTTTGGCTGCTCTCACGAGTATAAAATTAGACCACCTGCTTTCCACGCCTAGGGTTAGGCCAAAGATTTGGCCTTCTGAGCTGATCAACAGGAAGACCTCTACTAACACTACAACTAGTAGTAGCAGTACTGCTAGTACAGGGGTGGGCAAACTTTTTGCCAGGAGGGCCACATGGGGTTCTAAGATTTGACAGGGGGGCCGGACCAGGAACAGATGGTGTGTTTGTGTGAAATAATAAAAATTGTAAAAGCCATTACGTGAGAGGATTTGGCCTACAAACATGTAACATATCATGAGTAGGCAGCAAGGCTCATTGTACAGTTTTTTGGTTTTTTTTGCATTCATTTGATTAAGAATAAACACAGTAGAGAAATTCACAATATACATTTGATTTACTTGAATTATTTACATTTGATTATCACAGAAGGCTGAAAGGGTATTAAAACTTACCAAAAAAGGCCCTAGGGTTTTTTTCTTATTTGAATGAAAAATAAGATACGAGAGGAGAAAGAAAAGCAGAAAATAGTAATTAAACTTATTTATTCAAAAAAGGGTAAAATTGTCTTCCAGTCAAATTTGGTGATCCATCCGTTGTGACATTGGCCAGTTTACTCCAAGGTAGCTTACGTCTTTCAGTGGCAGCAGACACATGGTTGTACAGATCCTCTCCACGCGTTGTTCCCTTCAGAGACTCCATGGCCAAAAACTTCTTTTATTTCAACATTGTCATTAATCCCACGGATAAAAATGATGAGTTGAGCAGTGTCTTTCACATCATTACTTTCATCCAGTGCTAGTGAATATAGCTTAAAGGACTCCCAAACCCTTTTTGTTTATTTGGCTGGCTATATCTTCCTCAATCAGTTCCACACTGTGAGTCACAGACCTGCGTGATAACCTGATCTTTTCAAACTTGCCTTGGCTCTCAGGACATAAAATACCTGCCGCCTCTACCATGCATTCTTTTAAAAACTCGCCTCTACCATGCATTCTTTTAAAAACCCGAGAAAGGCTTGCTAGCTTTGGCTACTTGGAATGATAGCAAAAAGCTTGCTTTGGTGGATGACTCGTGAATCGCAGTTTGTCGGTGAAAAATATGTTGCTGAGCCTGTAAATTAGCCACCAACCTGTTCGCTCTTGCGTTGACTGCTTGCTGGCGTAGTTAGCATGCTTGGTAGCAAAGTGGCGGCTGATATTGTACTCTTTGTAAACCGTGACTGTTTCTTGGCATATCAGACACACAGCCTTTGATCAGACTTCAGTAAAAAAATATTTCGTTGTCCACTCTGCATTAAATACTCGGCACTCACTGTCCACTTTTCTTTGCTTTGATAAGCTCACAGGACAAAAGGCCAAAACTGTGCGGAGGACGTGGATGAGTGTGAGAACACCCATTATCAGTGTCAGAATTCAGGCTTGAAGGCCAAAACTGTGAGATCAACTTTGATGATGGGCAAACACACAACTTTTCTATAACCATAGAAAGCTCGGCTTCTTTACATACTAGCTAAAAACAATGACAGAAAAAGCCCAATGTAACACGGATTTGAACACAAAATCTTAAACGAAACAAAATGTTGCCGCCTCTTGTTTTTAGTAACTCTCTGGCCCCTTTATGAAATGGTAGCCTGTGCTTTTCCACAATAACTCTCCTTTCCCATTGTAGAATGGCAAGTTGTGTCATCCAGTAAGAGTATTCTGATGGGCAGATGGTTGTCTACTCCTTGTTTTAGTTCGCTGAAAGAGTTTGTTTTATTTGAGACGGATATCTCAGGAGGGGGCTGATAGTTGTGAGTGATAGTTTGGGCTTCCAAATGCTCATTCTATCTTTGCAACTGTAATGCCTCGAGCTGAGTACGCCATTGAAGCTTCGCAGATATTTATTTATTTTTATTTTGCTTTCGTGATTAGTAATTAGTGAGTGTAGTTGGACACCATTTGTCCATCAGATGCTTTTTTTGAAACAATTGTTTTTTTGTTTTATTTTTAAATTGCCAAGAATTCAAATACAGAAGTACAGAAAAAGAATCTCATAATAGCTTTTAATAATTCAATTCAATTCAATTTTATTTGTAGAGCGCACAAATACAGTACATTGTCTCGCGGCGCTTTACAGACAGTACGGGAAGCATCCATGAGAATCAGGGGCAAGGAAAAACTCCCTCGCTTTGTAAATAGTTTGTTATGTAGGAAGAAACCTTGGGCAGATCCACGCCTCATGGACTCAGCCTACCTGCCTGGGGCCTAATAAAGTATCCGTAAAGTCTGATGCATAGATTGACCATGGTTAACACAAAACAGTATGAGTACTGAATGTAGTCAGATGATATACACATAGTTTGTGCGACAGTCAGGGCCAAGGGATGGAGTCAGTAGTTGGAGTGTGGGATTAGTCAGTATTTGGAGTGGGATCAGAGTTCATTGGGTGTTGGTCGCCATCTAAGTAGTGGTCATCAGGGGGCCATCAGGCCAGTTCCATCACGGGCCTCAGAGAAAAGGGGGATGGTCATGGTGTGTGGCTCCGGGGAGGTTGGTCAGCATCCGTAGTGGGGTAGGGTTGGTGGCAGGGAGGTACGGGAGGTTCATCACTCAGCCAGTGTGTCGGGGCAGAGGAGGCAAGAGAAACAAAGAGAAACAGAAACAA